>MU267609.1:0-185958 GCA_021014935.1 Hygrophoropsis aurantiaca
ATAGTAATATTCATAGTCATGCCCCTGAAATCATAGAAGGCTTGGATTGTAAACATAGATAAACAACCATTCGTGTAAAATTATCATTGGCGTTGGGTTATGTGTGGTGACTTAAAATGGCGATTGGCCTTCGACCGAAGTTGAAAACCGTGTATGCAGACCATCATAAAAGCTGCGAGTGCATATCGCTGATTCTCATACAGGTATGAGAAGAGCCGTGCAATAACTCCCTTGCATACATCTGGCCCCATTGCAATTACTTCTGATGGAACAAAGGTCTTCACATGTGTGGCGGAAAATGTCCTTTTGACAGAGGTCGCGAGCGGAAAACAACTAGCTAGCTTTCAGGGAGTATGCAGTGATTTTCGCTAAGATTTCTATTCACACTGATTTCGTATAATCAGGACACTCAATCCATCACTGCGCTCTGTATAACCCCATCTGATTCCCACCTTTTCCTCTTCACGTCTGCCCAATCTCTCCGGATATTCGAAATACCTTCTTCATTTATCGGACAATCCGTCTCCCCTTCACGAGTTTTAGCCCGTGGTCACGACGCCCCGGTGCACGTTTGCGCAGTAGATCCCACCTCAACATATCTTGCTTCGGGTTCTGCGGACGGTGTGGTGAAAGTATGGGATGTTGCACGTGGTTATGCGACGCATATATTCAAAGGTCATGGTGGTGCAGTGAGCGCTCTAACCTTCAATTTTGTTCGAAGTCCATCTGTGACCCAAGAGCGTGTCCTGCAACTTGTTACTGCGTCGGTCGATACTCGAATCCGAATCTTTGACTTGTCATCAATATTGGCGAAAGACAAGGGAGCTTTTGCCCCCATTGCTACTCTAGAAGGCCATGTTTCCGTCCCACGAAGTTTAGCTATCACCGAGGATGGAAAATGGATGCTCAGTGGAGGACGGGATTCAGTCGTGCTCATCTGGGACATGTCGGCCACCTCGATGGCTGATTCCAGTAAAAGGGGATCCAAAAACAAAACAAGAGGCTTTTCACCAACCCTTGTGAAGACCATACCGACATTGGAGCGTGTAGAAGCCATTGGGATAATAGAATCGGAAGAAGATCACACCAACTTGGCTGCCGGCGCCATAGATCTTTCCTTTTTCACTGCTGGCGAGAAAGGCATGGTCAAAGTCTGGCAAGCGAAGGACAGCAAGTTGTCATATTCTTTAGGCGAAGAATGTGAAACGGATCAAGAAGAACAGAGACAGATCATGAATGCTATGTGAGTAAAACATCTTTAACGGAATCATTTATTGATTGCAGGATACCAGCTATGTGCCTTCAATCTCAACTGTAGTATCTGTTCATGCGGATCAAAACATCCTTTTTCACTCTTTGGATACGCGCAGCCTTACGCGTCAACTCATCGGCTTTAATGATGAGATAGTCGATGCAGTATTCCTTTCACCACACATTCAATCCCCTGAATCGGCCTCCACAGACTCGCATATCGCTTTCGCCACCAATTCATCCTTGATTCGGGTTTATTCGACTTCGGGTCTTGATGCACGCCTCTTATCTGGACACACAGATATCGTCCTGTGTCTGGATCGCGGTGCTAAAGGCCAAGTATTGGCCAGCGGAAGCAAGGATCGTATCGCTCGAATATGGGCATTCGCTCAAAATGATGCCTCAACCTTCAACGGTGCTTCTGTCAATCAGCAGTGGGGATGTGTCGCACTGTGCGAAGGCCATACTGAGAGCATTGGCGCTATTGCTATGTCCCGAACTATAGAAGATGATCAATCTCATCCACGGTTCATGTTCACGGGCAGCCAAGACAGGACAATCAAAATGTGGGATCTCTCCGAAGTACCCCTCTCATATGGCGGGCAGGTCCAAAAATGCAGAAGTTTGACGACGCAAAAAGCACACGAAAAGGATATCAACTCTCTCGATGTTGCACCCAATGATAAATTATTGGCTTCCGGCTCACAAGATCGCACTGTCAAAATTTATGAGATTGACTACAGCCCAAGGACAGATCACAAAGCCGCCCACGGTGAAATCAAACTCCTAGGTACTTGTAAAGGGCACAAACGAGGTGTGTGGAGCGTGCAATTCGGACGCACAGAACGTATACTCGCCACTGGGAGCGGGGATAAAACTATAAAGTTGTGGAATCTCAAAGATTATTCATGCATCAAGACATTCGAGGGTCACACAAATTCTGTGTTAAGGGTTGACTTTATCAATCTTGATTTGCAACTAGTCAGCACAGCGTCTGATGGATTGTTGAAGCTATGGAACATAAGGGAAGAAGAATGTATTGCGACAATGGACAACCACGAAGACAAGGCAAGGTCTTTCCGACTCTTTTGAAGTCAAAGCTCATTGTCTGAGTTAGGTGTGGGCATTAGCTATCAGTGCCGACGAGAAAATCATTGTCTCCGGCGCTGCAGATTCTGTTGTCACATTCTGGGAAGATTGCTCAGAAGAACGAGAAAAGGACAGGGAATCAAAACGCGAAGAGCTGATATTGAAGTAAGCGGCGACTCCTTTTAAATTATCTCAATGCTGACCCGTCATGGAAGAGAACAAGCTTTTATGAATTACTTGTCATTAAATGACTATCGCAAAGCGATCCAACTCGCACTAGCTATGCAACAACCAGGCCGACTCCTCAATCTTTTCAAAACCATACGCTCGTCCTCTGAACTCGAAACTTTGGAATCTGATAAAACTGTTTCTCTGACTGGGAAATCAGAAGTTGATGAGGTTCTTCGGACACTTGCCGGTTCTGAACTCGCTCGTCTATTACGATACGTTCGAGATTGGAACGCGAACGCAAAAACAAGTGCTGTAGCTCAAGGGATATTGCATGCGATCATGAAATTACGTTCAGTGGACGACATAATGAAAGTATTCGGCGATGAAGCTCAAGAAACTGCACTGATCACGGACGCTTCGACGACAGCAGTTGACACAAAAAAACGGAGCGTGGGAGACACCTCTTTCAAAGAATTGGTGGACGGTTTGATTCCGTATACGGAGCGCCACCTTTCACGTTTGGACAAGCTAGTGCAAGACAGCTACATAGTGGATTATATTTTGAGCGAGATGGATGACGGGATGTTCGATGGGGGTGAACATAATGCGATGGATATAGACAAGATATAGACACAACAAAATAATCTAGTGTACCTCAGTTAACGTCACGTTGGAATGGAATTATCGAATATGTTTCGCCAACGAACGGGAAAGCTTGACTCGGCCCAATCGACATCCGATGACACCATTAGATACCAATACCATTTCGTCCTCTTCTATGCTATCCAGTAATATTTCATTCTCTGCAGCCTCAAAAATGCGGCCTTGCTCCAGAAGCCAACGTCGAACAACTCCCGAGATGCAACCTGCAGCTAACGGAGGCGTAATCCAGCGGCCTCCTCTATGGAACGAAACGTTACAGATGGAGGATTCTGTTATAGCTCTATGTTGATTGTACAGTAGGACATCGTCCGGCTGATCCGAGTCCTGATGGCTTGGGGTAGGTGGAGAATTAAGTTGATTTACACCGGCACGCGTGCGAGCATCATCATAAGCCTGTCTATCTGTGGTCTTCATCGTTACAGTGCCTATTGTCGGCTGCGAGTCGACATGAATAATCATGACAGGGTCGAAGAGCAAATGCGAGTCCGTCTGGGGATTGAAGAACGACGGGGCAGTTGGATCATACACAAAGGGCTCGACCGCAGAAGCAGTTGCTGTGAGTTCTCCGGATGAACTCAGAACCATACGAATCTGTACATTTGATCAGTGATTCAACAGCCATGGGTGCGTTGCATCTTGAGTACCTTCAAAGCACCAGTTTTGTATTGGCCAAGCTCATCCCCAACAATGTTATCGCATGTAGATTTTAAGTTATCCCAATTCAGAGCCTTCAGATCTCCCCATCCATTCCGATGAGCTGATGCAACCAAACGATCGAGCTGATACGAAAGCAAAAGATAAGGCGATGGATTTCCTTCGGGATCGTTGTTCCACCTAAGAGTTCTCAGAAAAGGATCGTATCGAGTCGATGATAGCAAGGAAAAACTCATTTTTCCATGCGGCTGAAGGAGATGATAACTATTGCTGCGTTGTGCGTAGCATTTGATTGTGCAACAAGATCAATTAAGATCATACGCATTTGCACAGTTCGGTAATGTCGTGATGGGTCACAGTCACACTTTCCGGTTATAAAGCATCATTGCACAGGCCACTGCGGAAGCCGAAAGTCTTGTCCCATCTCTGTCAAGAACTACTAACATCCATGTTTACTGTGAAAGCAACATATAGGTCTGAAACTCGCAAAATTGTCTTTGCAGAGAAGACCTCGTTCCCCACTTATGACGAACTTTACCACCAGGTGTGCCTCGTCTTCTCCACACACTCTCAATGATACTGGTCTGACATTACTTTACAAAGCTCTACCGTGTGTTCCCTATCAGCCATAATTATTATTTCTCCAAGCTATTGTTCTCTCCGGATGCCTCGAAGGCATCTCGGATTTTGATTGGCAAGGAGGTTCATTCCGCCGAGGAGTACAACACTTGCGTTACCCCTCTCCGTCGCTCATGGCCCAATGCACTCCTGAGATTCTCTATTTTCGATGAGACTCCGCACAAGGTTCCAGGAGCTGCTTCTGACAGGCTTCGAGTCCCAGGTAGTTTCACTCCAGTTGTACCTCCCAATGCCTTATCAGGAGGGCGAAAGCTGAATTCACACTCGAATGCATTTGCCACAGAAGCTCTTCGTTCTGTTCTTCCTTCGCATATTCCGCCGCCGCCGATCATACTTTCTGCGGCACCATTCCAGAGCACTCAATTCTCTTCACGTTTTGACCCGAATACTACAAACTCTTCAATCCAGTCGCGGAAGAGTCCTCAGCTTCACTGCTGTTCAGTTGAGAAAGGGAAATCGGAAATCGCCTCGCTAGTACAGAATTTTAAAGGAGATCTCGATCGAATCTTGCAGCAAGCCCTTGGACCTCAGTCTAACTGTGACACCAATTCGTTGCATGATTCGTCCGTGACGCAGACACCGAAAGCTTCACCACCTCAGCTGGAGTCATATCAACCCGTTTATATTCCCTCGTCGGTAAATCCACACAACTGGTGTTTTGTGTGCCGAACAAGTTTCACTGGCTTTTGGTACGGGTGTGTTAAATGTGCGTGGCATGCTGTTGTAAGTTTTCTCGAATTCTCTTGCTTCTACAGCTAAGCAAGAGACACAGTGTTCCGACTGTTTCAATAAGTCAGGACCCACTCATACATTCAGCTTTGGGCCCAGTCATGTTGTTACGAAGCGGTCCCCAGGCGGACTAGCATCTTTGACTTCTGCTCCGATCTGCGCACCTCGCAATCAAACCCCAGCCACACCCATGGGAATATCTGAGGCATCACCTGTGACTGTGGAACGAAATGTGACGGCTGAACACTCTGCTAAACCTGTTGTTCACCGAGGCGTGATTTGTGACAAATGTGATAAGATCATCGTAGGCATTAAGCACAAGTGTATGGATTGTCCAGGTGCGTTCTCCATATCAGTCTGAGCTTCGTAATCCTCAAACATATCGTAGATTATGACCTTTGCGCTCCTTGCCTTGGCTCTGGCTCTGCTGAAGCTCACAATCCATTCCACGAGTTCTTTGACATCGATACACCTGGGCAAATGTTTGTGCAAGCAGTTTTCTCTGGTCATGGAGAAAGAGAGGTTCCTTCTCAGGACCGTCATAATATCTCTGTAAATAGATCAGACGATACTCGTCAAGCGACACGTACGGGCGGCTCAAGGGGTGGCGAAGCAACGCCGGTGGTACACGATGCTACTTGCAATTTGTGTGATTCACGCATTACTGGTAAACGTTACGTGCGTATTAGTTGTACCCACAAATGATTTTGCGCTAACCTATTCCACAGAAATGTATCAACTGTCCTGGTAATGTATAATTCCTACTCACTTAACGCATTCTAACAAATGTTATACTTGATTAAAGATTTTGATGCATGCTCTGCTTGCTTCAAGTGGGTGGTCTCCGATACTTTTAATAGTTGGATCTAATGAGCTTGACAGAATAACACCTGAACACCATCCAAATCACGGCTTTGTCATAGTGCGGAAAGCGGAAGATTTGATGGTGGGTTTATTCTGTATATTTACCAGTTCGATATGAAACAAATTTTAGATGCGGAATTCATTGGCCACTGACGGGATGACACACTATGCAACTTGCAACTGTAGGTCTCGTGTATTAGTTTCCCTTGCATCATTTTTAAAAGTTGGATGTAGCTTGCAAAGCCACAATAGCTGGTGTTCGATACAAGGTATGTACATTTCATGTTGATCCTTACAGGCTTTAAAATATTTCGCAGTGTATGCATCCCAGCTGCCCTGATTTCGATTTATGTGGTCATTGCGAAGCTCTTCCGATCGCTGTACACCCGCCAATTCACCCCATGCTAAAGATGAAAACCCCGGATACAGTGGTTCCAACGGTTTACAGGGTTGGCAGAACTCCTTTGATCAATCATTCTCGCGAAGTACAGCCTGAGCCTCAGACACCGAGACATAATTCTGATCACCCAGGTCCCGCGTGTGAACTGCATTCCGTCAGGGACAGTCCACTTCCATCGGCAATCCAGTTACCAATATCACCTGTGCAATCATCCGCTCCCTACAAAGCCATTCCTTTGCCTAATTCTCCTTCATCGGTCGCGGAATCCCCGAGACGCTCGTCCATAGGCACGTTTACTCACTCTGACTCGAATTTATCAACTGCTTCGTTTGGCGTGTCCTCTCCTCCTCTGGCTCTGGATTCCACCCGCGATGTGTCTCAACCATCATGGCCCGTTAATCAAGAGATGATACATCTTACCGAACCGCAAGTGCAGCTCCAGTCCGACGACAAGACCTCATCGTCGGACACCATCACCAGTAGAACTGATCTTGACCATCTCAATGTCGAGACGAAATTGGTAGATATTGAGTCTCCGTTAATCAAAGAAGCACTTCTTGCCACCCCAGATGCTTTCATCCCCTCAGAGATGATTCAACGCGATATGACTCCTCTTGTCTCGATCAGTCACACCCTTTCTGCACTGCTCAACGGTTCTTATATGCCCGCACCGGTCAATCTGGAAACCGACATTAAGCAAGATGACCATGTCGGCACCGAAGCCAACGTCAAGCATGAAGACCACGTCAGCACCGAAACCAATATCAAGCATGAAGACGTTGATGGCGCCGAAACTGACATCAAGCATGAAGATCATGTCAGTACCGTCATTGCAGAAACCACGGATCCCAAGGAAGAAGTCAAACACAACTTAAGCTCGGCTTTAGTTGCGGATACTACAGTCCCAGGTGGCCAAGTGTTCCCTCCTGGAGCGGAATTTGTCAAATCCTGGCGAATGCTGAACGACGGTACCAATGCCTGGCCTGAAACTACAGAGCTTCACTTTGTGGCCGGTGAATCATTCACTCCAGAATTGAGCACGAAGTTGACGGCGAGTGTTGGCCGTGTTGAATCAGGGGAAGAACTTGATGTCTGGACAGCGGAACTTAAGGTTTGCTGCAACAAGTTATGAGATCAAACCATGGTTTACAATGTGTACAGGCACCCGAGGCTCCTGGACGGTATGTCGGCTATTGGCGATTGAACGACGGTCAAAGCAGGAACTTTGGCAGTAGTGTATGGATTGAGTGAGTAATGTTCGTTTTCTGGCACATGTTACTCATTAACACTATGCAGTGTTACCGTCGCAGATCAATCTTCTGATACCATCAGCGAGGTCTCTCTTGCATCTTCGTCGGTAGTGATGCCCGGTGCTGCCTCCAACCGCAGCCTTACGCCTTCCGTCATTGCAGACCACGCACAACTTCCACTAGTGCCGTCGTCATCGATTTCAAAACCGACAACGGATGAAGAAGATACCATCAGCTCTGACGGCTCCTCCGTATCTTTGGTCAGCGTTCCTTCGTCCGCAGATGATGACGATTCGGCAATATGGCAGGAAAGTCGCTCTCAAGTTGAGCCTTCGGAGTATGTTGTTCTCTATGACAGCAATTCGTCAGAGGAAGAATGAATGCACCATCCCTCTCGTATCTTGAATTCCTTGGGCCTTTCTGTTCTTTGTCAATTACACTCCGCTATCATTACTCGTGTACAATTACCATGCGATATCGTTATACAATCATGTCTTGCTATGTATGGATATTCTGATGCCCATCGTCGAGGACCGAACAACATGCGTAATTGATTTTTCGGGCTGTTCCTTGGTCGAACTTCACATCAAGGGTGACTGCTGTACATATACCGACTGGCGTGATAGCCTCGATTCTTAACACGGGTTTGTATTCTCCAGGATTTTGGTGCAGACCAGCTGGCCAAACTGAGGGCACCATCATTCAAGTTCCTAGCTGTCACACTAGACCCAGTTTGTTTATAAACTAACTGCCCGCCTGCAGACAAGGTTAAGAGAATCGGAACCGCTGACTCCCAGCTATTTTCCTTCCCCTCTATGCATTTTAGTATAGCATGTCTGGCGAGAAAACTTTCTTGGCCAAGCTTCGTTCGCCTTTCCGAAGTACATTGGATACAATCGAGGACTTGTCTATAGCTCGACAATCGCGTGGTATCGATTCTGCCAGCGGAAGCAGAGTTTCGAGCGTTTACTTATCAGACGATTCCTCTGCGCATGGTTTTGTCGTGGTTCCAGAATTCGACGATACCTCCGCTTCCACAGAACTGGAAAATTCCTCCAGCATTCGGTCGAATCCGACACAGGAATTCTCTACTCCATCGCTAGATTCGTTTTCGAATGGCCATAGCAGCTATTTCTCCGATTTCAGTCGCCAGGCCACCACGGGCACCAGTCCTGACATAGAACCAGGATATATGCTGGCGGTGGAAGCCTCAGAAATACCTGAGGCAGATCATTGCCACCTGGATCAAAGACTTGGCGTGGCGTATGACCACATACGTAGTCTGCAATCGCCAGTTTCTCCGTGTCTTCGCAATCCAGCGTCTGATGAGCCTGGTACACTCCGGAAACAATTGGGCTTGCCACAGCACTCGGTGATAAACCATGTTCCTTCTGTGATGCCACACCTTCCAAATCCCCACGTGAGGCCGCTGAAATCCCCTCCCTCGTCATATTACCCGGTGCCTGATGCGGAGACATCTAGACCACCAACCCCACCATCCTGTCATTACAACGTCAGATCAGCTTCACGCTTTCCTCAGTCATCGAAACCGTCATTACACATTAATACCAATGTCCGATCATCTCTTGATCAAGCGGACATCATTCCCAAATCCTCGCGTTTGGTCCATTCAACGAAACACGGTTCTCATAACGTTAATATGCCATGGCATCTTGTCAGGAATATTCCCGCAGAGCCTGCGTCATCCCCTTCTGTTGCTGTTCATGTCGCGTCATTATCTCCTTCCCAGTGCATGCACAAAAGAAATGCTACAAAATTGGTCAAGCGTAAATCAGTTAACGTCTCGACGAGAGTTTCTGAATCAAGCCTGACATCATCACCCTCGATCGATACTCGCTTGAACGAAAAGACTTCCTTAAATTCTCAAGCTCCACGGACAGGCGTTCGGGAACAGCCCGGTGCCGTCATCATTGGGAAGGAAAAAATTATACCGCCTATCAGACCTCCTTCACCACTTAGACTCGATATCGTGAGTTCATCCTTGCTGTGATTTCCATTCTCTGCTCCGATTTGCCAATATTCCTTACTGAGACCTTATCACAGCCAACCCACCAGCTGTGGCACAATCGACGCACTGATTTTGAAAAATCATTTCACTCGCCATCTCACTATGCTCCTACCTCTGTGCCGATGCATCCTACCAGTCCACACAGGGTGAGCGCAAGTACCGATGCTTTGGCCTCATTAGCTTGGATAGGAGCATCTTCGTTGGGTTCTTCCACTTCGACTCCCTCCATCCCTAGCCGCCATAACAGTATAATGCACATGGCAAACGGGGAGGATAGCCATAAACAATTAAGTATGGCCATAGCAGTCGATGACCATGATATGTCGGATGATGTCCTCGTAGAGAAGCTGGAAAAGATACGTAAGGAAGGCAATAGATGTGCATGGACCACCTCTGTTACATGGCGAATACCCAATGGACATCAAGATACCCCTATATCCCCGACTGGACTCGGCGATATTCATGCGGGATATTCTCCCGACCCTGGGGGGTATTCTATTGCTAGTCCTATATCGCCGTCGTTTGCTACTTTTATCGTTGATGCAGATGCAGACATGGACGATTCATCGATCTGGCAGACCGCGCGCAAGGCATTACTCTGTGTGCGGGAAATCATTAGGACGGAGAGGAAATATAGAGACGCATTGAAGTCACTGCTAGATGGCCAGGTATGTTATAAACAACGTGACCTATTGATCTTGCGCTGACTCCATTGCCAGACCTTGACACCACCTCCGGGAAGCATGCTAGAACTTGTTCCGAGTCTTTTGCAAACATCGGACCATCTCCTCAAACGGTTCACCGAAGACCCGTCTGCATGGGGAGTCGCTACTGCCTTTATCTCCTCCGAAGATGATCTTGAGATGGCAATGGTGTCATGGTGCACCGTTGCAGGGAATTTTTTCATTGATCGGAAAAGGAACGAACGACCTAATGTTACCGCATCGAAACGTATATTCCGTCGGTCCATCCCTGCATCTGCCTCAGAAAATTCAGTTCTTTCGACCAAATCAAACGGCAGTCCTTCCCTGCCGTCTATGTTGACCTTGATGAGTGACGCCGGCAATCGAATCAAAGAACGGCAGCTCGACGATCAGCATTGGCAGCGGTCATCTTTGGACCAAAGAAGTGCTGATTCTCATGGAAGTTCGTGCATGGACAGCGTCGACTCAACTCATCAAAAAAGGGAAGTCTTGGCGAAGGAGACAAAATCGAGCCGAAAGTTAAGCGTCCGAGATCTCGCCATACAGCCTACACAGCGTGTGATGAGATATGTTTTGTTGTATCGAGGTATGGGGGTTGCACTTAATGGTACCGGTATATCACTAACGCCAATTCTTTCGCATCCAGATCTCTTGGAAAGCACACCTGTTACGTCACCCTCTCGTGCGCTTGTTGAGAGAGCATTGGAAGCCGCCTCACGCATTGCTGAGAAATGTAATCGAGCACAAAACAACGTCGCCTTTCTTCCTCGGAGGACTTGAATACCATATATACCCCGTCAAAAACTAAAAACCCACCGAGCAATCCAATATATTACATCATTTATTTGCAAGTTTATATCTCAAACGCATTTTCTATTACTATCTTACACAATCTGTATCTTCATTCAACCATGCTACCATCATGTTCACAACATCTGAATATTGGGCAAGGCGGCTAGCAAGCCCGCCATCCGAATATATAAACTTTTAGAAGTTTGTTGTATGATATCCTCATCACCAACCAAAGTGAACACAGCCTATGAGAGTTTACAGGCAATCACTGTGTCTCTTCCAAACAATGTCGTGCGAACAAGTTGTAGTGGAGGGAGCTGTTGTGAAACTAGCTGAATCGAATCCTGGATTGATAAAAAAAAACCACATACGTTGCCTCCCCCATGTTCGTATCCAACTCCTTCTTCACCCACAATAGTTGGAGCTACTGTAACGATTAGCATATCCACTGCATGATTGGTTCCTGAGCCATCTACTTGTGATGCTTGAGCTAAGAATGAGGCTATAATGCTAGCACCACCTTCGACCATGAGTGTGTTAATGCCAAGGTCGAAAAGTGTTTTGAGTAGATCGTCGATGGAGACTAAATCTGAGCCCACAATAAATGCTTTGATATTGAGAGGGGCCTAAGATACCAACTGTTGTGTGACCGAACTTCGATTACCTTGGCTCCTGCGCTTTCTAGATCCTCTCTACGCTTGTCCTTGTCAGGTTCAAGCGGAGAACAGATGATCCAAGGTTGAAGGCCGGCTCCCTGTTGATAGTTGTTTAACAGCTTGCATTTGGGCTGGAGGCGTAATTTCGAGTCAAGAATAATCGGACGTGGAGGTGAACGGTTTGCACTTGTTGGAATGTGTCTAACTTGGATGAATTAGTGAAGACGATTTTATAGGATCCAGTACCTACTGTTGAGCTGGGGATCATCGTTGAGCGCCGTCCCGATGCCTATTAGAATCGCATCATGCATACTCCTCATCCTAGAATTCTCATAGGTAGGGTTTTACGCGTTTGTTTTTCAAAAGTCTTACCAATGGGTCATTAACATGCTCTCTTTACCGCTCAATATAAGTTGTTTCCCTCCTTTACCAGCGATCTTCCCGTCCAAAGATTGAGCAAAGGTAAGAGTTACGTATGGATGCTTTAAATCACTTCTTGGTGGCACAGTGTGACCGGTCCACAATATCGATGTTAAGAAATCTTGTGCAGCATCGAGGTCGTTGGCGGTCATATCGTGATTGAGCCTAATACAGCACTAATTCGTATACAGTCGTTAGTACAATTTATAACCTTGACCATCATCATTTCGAGATTTTGCTAAGTAAATATAGTGTCATAATTAATTATGGATCCATATTCGACTCAATTTCACTCTACTATGTAAGTGGCAGGAAGTTACACTGGAAGTGAAGAACAACTTACTGACTGACAATCAAGTCCCTCGACCGTCCCAGATATGATTTCCGGACCAAAGAAAGAAGAACCAATCGAAAAGGATTCATCAGCTCATGAAGAAGATGAAGAAGAGGTCGTAAATGAAACACCTGAAGCAGGAGGTGAGTTGTCGCAAGATTAATGTGTTGTGAAATGCATATGTTGGTGCTTGTTAAGAGGAAGGGAAGAAAAAGAAGAAGAAGAAGAAACCCAAGAAAAAAAAGGTCGAGCAGAGTGATCCACCACGAGTCGGCCTGTCTAGAATGTTTCCGAGCGGCGTATACCCCGAGGGTGAAATCCAGCCGTATAAGGATGAGTGCGAGGTCAATTCGTCTGTTCCAAGAGTCTTTGCTGATGTTTCTACTATTTGAAGTAATGCTTGGAGAACTACTTCAGAGGAAATGCGGTATAATGAACGAATGGCCAATGAAGATCCGGAGATCACCTATCAAAGCATTCGCAGGGCCTCCGAAGTGCATAGGCAAGTTCGACAGCGTGCCCGGCAATATATTCGTCCTGGTATGAGCCTCACTCAGATCGCGGATTATATCGAGGACGGTACCCGTGCTGTAGTCGAAGAGAACGGTCTCGAATCTGGCATTGGATTCCCCACCGGTCTTAGCTTGAACAACTGCGCCGCGCATTTCAACCCGAATGCTGGTGATAAAACTGGTACGTTTAATTGATCTGTAGCTAGGTGGCTGGCTTAACGGAGACTATAGTACTACAGAGCAGCGATATCCTCAAGGTTGATATAGGCGTGCAAGTGAAAGGTCGCATTTGCGACTCTGCTTTTACTTTATCATGGGAGCCTACATACGACAAACTTATTGAAGCTGTCAAAGCGGCCACTGACACCGGAATTCGGGTAAAATTTACCTTGGATCTATAATTTTCGCTGCCCCTTATTTGCTGTATTAGGAAGCTGGAATCGATGTTCGTCTCGGTGAGTTGGGTGGGTATATTCAGGAGACCATGGAATCGTATGAAGTAGAGGTGGACGGAAAAGTACTCCCTGGTACGTTGGCAAGTTCCTTGGCCTACTGACGACTAACCATTTTCCAGTAAAATCTATTGAGAATCTTAGTGGTCACTCAATTGGATTGTATCAAATCCATGGTGGAAAGTCAGTACTTTTGGTTAAAAATGAGGACCAGACAAAGATGGAAGAAGGTGAATATTTTGCGATTGAGACCTTTGGTTCTACTGGTCGAGGTCGCGTTGTGGAAAGCGTGCGTATCATGCATGCGACGAGCTCAGACGAGTCTGCGCTAAGCTTTCTTAAACAGGGTGAAATTTCGCATTATGCCAAGATAATCGACGCTCCTCACGTTCCCCTTCGGTATGATCCTCATTTTCATCCGACTCGCCAATCCGGAGGTGCTCACCGCTTTTTCCTAGCTTGACGACGGCCAAATCGCTGCTGAAGTCGATCACGAAAAATTTTGGAACACTGCCGTTTTGCCGTCGATATCTGGATCGAGCCGGCGAAAGTAAATACTTGCTTGCGGTTAGATACTGATCATTTTCCCAGCTTTTGAGTTTCTAACACTTTTATAGCTCAACCACCTTGTCCAACAAGGTATTGTTCAAGATTACCCTCCGCTTTGTGATGCCAGGGGAGCAATGACAGCACAATTTGTTAGGCGTCTTTATCGGATTGATGACATTGCATGACTGATATGGTATTTCTGCACAGGAACACACGATCCTCTTGCGCCCAACAGTAAAGGAGGTTGTAAGTCGAGGGGATGACTACTGATACGATCAAGGCCAAGTACACGAATACAAAATTTGATTGGCTGTATGATACAAGTTGGACAGTTTGGGATGACTTCAATTTACTATTCGCAGGATAAGATGCGGCATTGTGCAGATTGTGGGGTAAAAGTGGGGATCGTCACGTGACCGCCGACTCGGAGCCAAGGATCGGCGTAAGATTGAAGGTATATTGTCCTGCTTTTTACTCCTTTGCAGCAAACAGCATCCATCACCCAGTTTCCTTGACCCATCTATCATACAACTTTACTATTAATTGGGCGTTCCAACAGTGTAGCTTCGTGGATACGCTCATAATGTTTCGGGAGCCCCTACGCCTGGCCTACCATGGAATGAATGCCAGTTCTCCTGTCGTCGTACAGAAGAAAGCTATTTCTAACTTGCTGCGCGACTATGACACCCCTGGAGTATTTCCACCATCGGCGCGCATTGACAGAACACTTAAGGTCCAGGACAACTTTCGGATCAAACTGTGGGATGCTTGGAAATATCCCGCCTTCGCTGTAAATAAAGGTAAGTACTATTCTGATATTTCCTTGGATCTATGTTCAAAATATCTTTATTTAGCTTCATCTTTGGCCCGCGACATTCTCTTTCATCATATATTAGGACCTCGACGGAAAACATGGGGTATTGAAATGACCATAATCACCAGTCTCATGCGAGATGTCTCACGTCATTCTGCATTGGCTGACATAGTAGGTTTGGCTTTTGCTAGAGTCAATCGCTTGCTAACTCCACTGCATCAGGCCATGGTTCGGATGGCGATGGGCATCGCTGGGTTAGTCCCCCTGCCATCCGACGCGTTGGTTACTCCGGTCACGTTCCGCGTGCGGTCACGAAACCTGCCCGGAATACTATCGAAATTAGATTCTAAAGAAAAAGGCGACCGAGAACTTTCTGGCGAATGGATTGTCGGAAAGAACTTATGGCAAAAACTCCAGTCGGAATACAGAACAGCTCGCAAATCCAATGTTAGCGAGCTTGAGGATCCAACCGCAGCTCTGCATTATTCTTCGACCCGGAAATCTCGAGTGATCCTCTACGTTCATGGAGGTAAGCGCAGTGGCTTGTAGAGCTGCATTTTGTTGAATTTTGGAAAGGGGCCTATTATTCATCCAGTGCAGCGGCACAACGAATGTTGACGATACCCTTGTCAAAATACACAGATTCTCGTGTTTTCGGTAAGGATCTGATTACGCTGTCAAGGCTACTGATATCAATTGTTTCAATTCACAGCCATCGATTACCGCTTAGCTCCCGAGACTTGCTTTCCAGGTCCACTGCATGATGTTGTCAGCGCTTATCTACGACTTATAGATGACTTACATCTACCGCCGGAAAATATAATCGTAGCGGGCGATAGTGCAGGTGGTGGTTTGTGCTTGGCACTGCTTTTGTACCTTCGAGACCATGGCTATAGTTTGCCAAGTGGAGGGATCTTATTCTCGCCCTGGGTTGGTGAGTTAAACTTACCAGTTTCTTATTACACTGTTAACAACATTGCTAGACCTCACTTTAAGTTGTCCATCGTGGGATAGAAATGCCCCCTTTGATATCGTTCCTACTCCAGGGCCTGGTGCACATCTGCACCCCGTTGTGATGTACCTCGGCGATGGTCTTGAGGAGTACCTCACACATCCATATGCGAGCCCACTCTTTGGTAGCTATGAGGGCTTACCCCCGATGCTCATACAATGCGGAGATGCCGAGGTTTTAGTCGATGAAATAGTGCTTCTCGCTCACAAGGCTTCTCTCGCGGGGGTCCATGTCAAGCACGAAACATATCAGGATGCTGTCAGTACAATTTCATTACCATTTCAGGAATTCCATTTTAAAGCTATCTACCATAGATCCACGTTTTTCAATCATTCCCCTTCTTGACTGCAACCAACGAAGCCTTTCTCTCATGTCGTGAATTCGTTCGACATGCCCTTCCCAAACTGCAGGCCCACTTTCCTCGCATCCTCAGCGACGACCTTGAAGCTCGTTTGGATGACGAGATTGCTAACGACAATGTGTGCGTGGTGCGCGGCGACGGGGTCGAAACAGTTTCTGGACGAAATGAAGTCAATGAGCACATGAAAGACGAAGATGAGAACTTTGACGACGAGGATCATTCGAGCCACGAAGAATTGCCCAGCTGGGGTCGCCGTAGCGCTGAACGCACACTCTCGCCAGAGCTAAGCGACAGCGAACCGGCATTATTAATGGGACATACGCCTTCTGTGGCCGCCACATCCAACCCCCCACTGAGCCGGATTAAATCTGCAATATCTACACTCGTCTCGGATGCTTCGCCTGCTATGTGGTCGGATGGATCTGGATTCAATCTGAGGCCTTCAACCCTTACAAAAACGCCGATGATGACACGGCCTTCCTCACCATTCACGCACAAGAATAATAGCGGTCACTCTAGTATCACACCTCTTGTGGAACAGTGGTCTAATAGCTTACCGCCTACCAACTGTAGTATAGCCCCCAAGGCGCAAGTGTCCACCCATCCTTTGTAAGAACTCTTTTAGTTTCTATTCCTTGTTATGTGTAGAATACCATGGTTTGATAAATTGACCTTTAGCTTATTGATCATTAAACATACAATCGCTGTCCACTATGTATCAAATGTCCCTGTACAATGATTACCTACCACCGACTATAGTTCGACGGTGTGCGAGTCTGACCATCCAACTGTTTCTGATATAGTTCCAACTCCTCGATCACGTTCAAAAGAGCTTTGAGCTCCCAATTACCGAATATGAATCCTTCATAAAGCATAGTAGTGGCCAACCAAGAAATGAATACGGTGAGAAGGACGAATATGGGATTCAAAGCGGACACAGGCACCCAGAAGGAGCCTCCGATCAGCCCAAGTAGAAGAAGAATGCTCAGCGCAAAGGTGACGAGTTCTTTATGGGATCGATTCTGAGAGCGTCGATAGCTGGTAGTGAGTGCTAAAAGCATGGTCGAGATGGTGTTGGACGTCAGATTTGCAGGCGTTTTCTCGAGTCCAGAGCCATCAAGGGAGGTGGTGGATTCCATGGGGGTTGAATCATTTATTAAGTGTGGGTCACCATCGAGATTTCCACTGGTTTCCGATGAAGAACGGATTTGCAATATAGCCTCCACGCCAAAATGGTCTGAGAAGGAGCAGCTATTACCCGGAATTGTTTCCGTAAACACGACCTCTGAGTGTGTGCATACCAGATGGGGAATGTTGGTGTTCGATAAGCCCATAACTGGTGGTCGGTATAAAACGTAATCGAGGCGTTTCCCCTGGTATTGCCGGACAATTCGGCTTCCAGACGGCTTTGAATCACGATAAGAGTTCAGTGGTGAATCTGCTGTAACCCCATAATTCACAATGCCCTCGATCGGGGATATCATTGCAGCGGGTGGTGGTGTATGAGGGTGTGAAGCTGCCCAGGCATCGTTGAGACCGGCATGGTCACGAATAATCGTCATGGGAAGGCTGGTGGGTATACTGTTGAAATCGCCCATCTAAATATATTTCAGTTCGTAGCATTTCGGACGTGTATCTGAGGCAAGCATACCGCGATAACGTGGCGACCAAGTTCAGCGGCTGTCTTAGCAAGTTTTGCGAATTCCCAGGCATTGACCAATCGGTGTGTTCTGTTATATTCAGGTCCTTCTTCTCCGCCTTTGGCATACAACTATACCAACTCAGAAACTTTCCGATATGAAGAAACGAAAAGCTCACATGGGTGACAAATACCTGCACTTGAGCAAGAATTGGATGTAAGATAGTGACGCTGCCAGCTCCCTTTCCTACAAACCAGTCACCGCCAAAAGCATCAATCGGCTCGCCGTTTAAGGAATATGGGGTGATGCTGGTTGCAATGATGGGCCATTTAGTCAAGATTGCGAGGCCAGCACCAAGAGCTCCGCTATTGGACGTTGAGAACATGCAGTCAGCCGCGCTGTAATTTACCTACCTATGGAATAGTTTCGCATGAGGTAGACGTGCGGCAACACTTTGACGAATGTGCTCGTAGTCTGCCTCGACCCATATTTCTTGGAGAGCAATAATATCATAGTCCGAGCGGGCTAAAGAAGCAGCGATAGCTGCAATTCGTTCATGTCTGTCTTTGGACACATATTTGAGGCCCCTACACAAAACATCATCAGATCGAAGAAAGTCTGTAAGCGAAGAAGAACAGACCAGCAATTCAGACTGACGACTTTGATTTGGGTATCAGTCATGGTCGTGGTTATAGTTCGAGTGAGGCTGGTGGGATGAAACACGGGCTTACCTCGAGTATGCTTTTATTAGAGGATTTGGTATCAAAAGGATAACTTGGCTGTACCATAGCTCCATGTCACGCCATTGAAGTCACCACGTTATCAAAGTAAATTGATGTCACGGTGTAATTATCGCTCGGTTCAACGATGACCACAGCGTTCACTCGGGACGAGTAAGTACATCACAATCTCACATCAAACTCGTAAGATATCTAACTATAATAGCATAGAAATCGCAACAAGAGCGGCAGATTCGTTCACTCGTCTCTACTATTCCACTTATGATTCAGCCACAAGAGTAGATGACTTGCCCAAGTTTTATCGCGCCTCTTCCACATTGACATGGAACGGAAATCCATGTCAAGGAGTGGACGGCGTTAGAAAGTTAATCCAAGACATGCCCAGTACAAAGCACGAAGTGCAGTCTTATGATTGTCATCCTATTCCAGGTCAGTTTCTTTCATCATGAATCCCGCATCAATTTATGTTTCTTTCAACAGGTTCCCAACCGCCCTCACTCTTGGTGTCCGTGTCCGGTAATGTCATCCATGGCAAAGGACCATCAGGAAATCCAGCTGCTACGGCTAGTAAATCTATTGATGGACAGCCACGGGTCTTCTTCCAGACCTTCATGCTTGTCCCAGATCCAACCGCCCCGGTAGCAAAAGCCGGAGAAGTAGCAAAATATTATGTTGACGCAGATGCTATGAGATTTGTAGGCTAATACGCTCCCAACGTACGTTCACATGCAAGTGAGTTGTTTGATCTCAATTCAGCTCCCAATTCATTGATGTACAGAATTCGTTGTGTAGCACCGATTCTATCCCTACAACTCTTCAGTTAGGTTATTATCGCACGATATACATAGGTCTTGCTCGATACATTCAAGATGGAAGTGAACAGCAGCCAGCATCTCAAGCTCAAAACGAACAAAGCATTATGTTGGTATATTGATAACAATACATTAAAGACACGGCCCAAAGTTGATTCGAAAAACCGCACGGAATCTAACCAAAGGTTTGACTCTGAAAAAGAATGTAAGAATTGAAAGTAGATACAGCAAAGTTCAGATACACTTACTGAGCGAGCACTGCGTTTGACTTTTGACAGCCGCCATTCGTCTGGTTTTTCGTACTAAGAACCCACTTCAGTACGAGTCCATGCAAGAGAAAAAGGCTTATATAACACACCTTGTTGAACAGGGGCTCGATCTTTTCTTGTCGCTTTCTCTTGCTGATTTTGTTGGCATCTGCGACTTTGAAGAATTGTGGTGCAACTTCCACGAGCCATTTCGGTTCTATAGTGGTAACGTTGTGACAATATTCGCGAGTAGTGAGAACGAGTTCGTTATACACCAACCACTCAGGATTCCTGTTGAATAGGGCGGAAGAAGGGTGAATATAGACAGGCGTCCCTTCTACCAATGTTTTATAGCCCTCTTGAGGATCTTTCTTGGCGGCATTCCGGAAGAACCCAGAGCATATGGCTTTTCGGACGCGATTATAATCTTTACCAGCGGATAATATGTCATGCTTATAACTGTTAAGGTGTTCATCTCAGACAAGTGGACGACAAACATTACAAGAGTATGAGACTTACCGATCCATAATGCCCACAAGCTGCTTCCGGATATCTTGCGCTCGCCTCATACTTCGTGCTTGAATAAAATTCTCATAACACCATGGATTCGAGAAATTGGCAGCCTTCCACCCATTATAAACCGTCAAAAGCGTCAGATGATCACCTTCCGGCTGATGGAACTTCGCTTTCTTAGAGTCTGCCTGCCCTTGTTTCTCCTTAGGCCGATAAAAGACCGTTTGTACGGATAACATCGCGACAATCGAGAGGATTTCTTCTGAGCATCCGAACTCCACTGACGCAATCAGCATCTTTGCTAATGGCGGCTCCATAGGGAAATCGGCCATTTTGCGCCCCAGACGTGTTAAAAGCCCTTCGTCATCCAGCGCTGAGAGCGCATACAAAGACTCTAGAGCCGTCAGCATAGTTTGTGCAGGCGGCGGGTCCATAAAATCGAAGCCAAGGAGGTCATTGACGCCCATAGCCTTCAGTATGAGGATGGTGTGCGCAAGATTAGTCCTTTGAATATCAGGGATGGATGTGGGGAGCATCTCGTTGCGGAAAGCAGCTTCGGTATATAAACGATAGCACTTTCCAGGGCCGGTACGACCAGCGCGACCAGAACGCTGGCGCGCCTGCGCTTGGGATATAGGCATCACCACCAGAGAGTCCATACCCAGACGCGGATCATAAGCATTTTGCTTTGAGAAACCTGGATCGATGACATAGTATATCCCAGGAATTGTTAAGCTGGTCTCTGCTACGTTCGTAGCGATGACCACTTTGCGAGCACCAGGGGGAGTTGGTTCGAACACCCTTGACTGAACCTCGGATGGTAGCGCAGAGTAGATAGGAAGGATGATAAGCTCGGGAACTTTAGGTCCTAAAGCTTTCATACGCTCATAAAGGATTTCGCATGACGTATCGATTTCTTCTTGACCTGTCAAGAAAAGGAGAATATCACCTGGGGGCTCGGAAAGATGTATTTGCATGACAGTGATCAGGGATGCGTCGAGATAATCAGTTTCTGGCTCCTTCGTATATAGAATTTCGACCGGATATGTTCGACCGGGTATGGTGAAAATAGGACAACCAAAGAAGTACTTGGAGAACTTCTCAGCGTCCAAGGTGGCGGACGTGACGATAAGCTTGAGATCTGGTCGACGCTTCACTGCCTCTGCAATCATATTTTCAGCAGTGGCTAAAAGATTGTGTGAGATGATACTTACTCTTCAGGAGACCAAAAAGAACATCGGTAGCGATGGTACGCTCATGGGCTTCATCCAACATGATGACGGAATAGGAACTACAAAGCGGGTCGATGACAGATTCTCTTTGAAGCATACCATCCGTCATGTATTTGATCTTCGTTTCCGGGCTCGTGCAGTCTTCAAAACGGATAGTGTAACCAACTTCTTGCCCCAGACGACACCCAACTTCCTCTGCAACACGCTTAGCAACTGACATGGCAGCGACACGACGTGGTTGCGTGCATCCTATGCGACCTTTATCTGCAAAGCCTGCTTCAGCGAGGTACTGAACCATTTGCGTTGTCTTCCCCGAGCCTGTGTCGCCAATAACAACAAGAACTTGATGCTATAGATGATTAAGAAGTGTATTCTGATTGATAAAAATGAGCACAAACCTCTGCGATAGCCTTTAAAAGCGGGTCCTTCAACTTGTATATCGGCAAACTCTTTCTTTGGTCTTGAATGCTGAGAGATGTGATCTCACCATACGTAGTTGCCTTGTTGAAGGTTTGCTCCTTCCACTTAGGTACTTCGCCAGCTTTTTGATCCTTCAAAGTTCCCCGCAAATCTTGAGCAAACATCTTATCCGTGTCCTTGGCCATAGGGTCCAGCCAAGGTGCGCTGAAGTCGCGGGCCTCCGAATCAGCTTGTTCGTTAGCTTCTTGTTGGCGCAACTCACGCCGTTCCTTGGCGAGAGCAGCTCCTCCGAGTGCAGCCCTATTCAACGAGCCATCAGGCGCTTTGATAATCTTGACAGGACTGAGATCCAGTGTTCTCTTCGTCTGCCCTGCGAGAAACGGTGGTTCTTCTTCTTTGATTTCTACGTCTAATTCCTCCTCCACTTCAGCTCGGGCCATTGGATTACTGAAATCTTCATCCAAATCCGGATATTCTGAGGCATCGATGACCCCTGATGATATTAGCTGCTTGATCTCCCATCGTTCTGGCGAAGTGAGTCTTTTGGCGGACCGAGTCATCGCGGAAGGTTCATCCTTGGAGCGCAAAGGAAGAGCATTGGCGCCTGAAGAAGCTCGGGCTGCCTGCTGTCTTTCTTGCTCCATTTCAGCTTCAGATTTGATGCGGAGGTGTGGGGTGAGATCACGCCCAGTCACTTGGTCAACATCCTTCATAGATAAGCCAACTCTAGCTCCAGCAACGCTCATAACCTTGACTTTGACCTGCTGACCACGGCTAATCAGGTCGGAAGCCGAGTTTGCGCGCGCACCCTGTTGTATGTTGGATACGTGCACCATGCCTACAATGAATCTAAGAATCTATCATAAATATATAAAGAGTACCACACACCTTCAACCCTACCTGCCACACCTTCCAATTGGACAAATGCACCGAAATCTTTCAAACCCGATACACGACCGCTATAAATTTTGAACAGGACGGGTCGCTCATCTAATTGGGGCCTTCTGTCGTTGTACCTGTCGCCCCTCCTTTCGTATCCTCTACCTCTTCCAGGACTTGGACTGCGACGCCGTGGGGGTGACTGTGATCTATCTCGACGCTGCCTCTTTGGCGATCGTTCCTCGGTAGCATATTTTCCCTTCTGCTTCGCTCCACCTTCAAATTGAGCCATCATATCATCTACTTCCTTCATGAGGACGTCCTTAGTAATGTCTTTATTGGGCAGTGCAAGCCCGGGAAAGAGACGTTTCTGCTTGTCCGTTTCGCCATCCACAGCGCCGTCGACGTCCATGCCACTACTGGCTAGAAGCGAAGTAGATTTCTTCTTGTGTTTCGGATGCAAGCTCAAGATAAGACGATCCATATTCTCGACGAACGATTCCGGGAAGTCTGCTCCGACATTCTTGAGCTGCTGTTTGAACTCTGGAAGGGTATTCGATTGGTCATGGAGAGATATAACAAACTCTGCTAGTGTTTTGTCGTTTAGAGTGGTGTGGTTTTCAATTTCTTGAGTGATTTTAGCGACAAGGGACAGGAATTCGAGATTGTAAATGTCACTTTCCGACATAGCAAGTGTTGGTGGTGAGGAAAGATGCTCAGCGCCTAAGACATGTGACATCTTCAAAGGTTACCTTTATTACTCATCACAACAAGTTATGAACCTTCCACATAAAAGCAAGTTGCAATAATACACAATGTTGATCTATTCAATAGTATTAAATGAATAAAGAGACAGTTGTCGATGATCTTGGAGTCTACACATCCCTGTCAAGCCCACTTCTAACAATTTCGTCGGGATGATGTTCACGATCCTTGTTTTGTCTAGTTATTTGAACCATTTCGTTCGCCTTCTGCTCTCGCCATTCACATCCAGAATTATATTCGCATGTACTTTAGAAAGGGTAAATCGATTCGTCATCACCAAAATGAAGTTTGGCACTTACAAGCACCTGTTGGAGTTGGCCAGCTCGACGCCCCTGGGCAAGCGATGACCCAACCACCATTCCAGTACATTTGTCAAATATGTATCAAGATAGACATCGTCCATCTGAAACTCTTTCGTACCGATCACAGATGAAGTCGCCTCATCAGACGCGGTGACTTTGCTGGCATGATGTTCCATTGAACGGGCTATCGATTCTACATCTCTCGCTCTATCATTAACGGTGCCTGGCTCCAAGATGAATAGTGACACAAAAGAAATAAAAGAGTAGATATTCACCATTCAATCGTGTCGTGTCACAATCTACATCCTCTGTGGATTGTGGAAGGCATGGCAGAGCGGATTCGGCGGTGGTTGACGTTGAAGGTAGCAAGAGAGTTGATGGTCCTGGGGCTCGTGTCGGTGTGGTATCATTGACGGTTGACTTAGCATCCGAACCTTCGTGTTCCGGGGCCTTTGCGCTGCGGAGACTTTCTTCAATCGCCCGTGCGAGATCAAGGTCCTCTTGCTCGAGCAATTCTTCAGATTGTTCTGTATCTTTAGTTTGCTCCTTGCGAGTCGACCTGATCGACTTAGATCTTCGGTATATAATTTGGAGTTCAGAGTTGACACCCGCTAATCCATAACCAGAACATTGCACGGAATGCACTGTTGTCCACCATAGTTCTACTAATTGATTGAGGTTCAAATCGCCTGAGATGTTTGGGTCGGAGCGACTCCGCCATCCTATCTCGTCCATAAATCGGTCAGATAATACGCGTATGGGATTTAATTCCAACTGGTTCCAAAGGGCTGCGAAATCTATCAGACCTGGGGATAAAATCGAGGATAGCATACGACAGTAGAGCATAAGCTGCAACTTGGACGATATAGAATCCTCGTCGGTTGGAAGAGAAGAAGAACGACGAGTTTTATAGTCGATTACACGGAGGTTGTACGGATGGCCGTTTGAATGGGGACAGTCGTCGAATATGGATGACTGGTCGGTGGGAATATCTGAGTCTATACTTTCTGGAATCTGGTTATCTGCCTCGTCGAGCGCATGTTGAGGCAAGTATGGTGGTGTGGTCGATGATGGCAAGAGATCCATGTGCTGCCGCGGTTTTTTCTTCACAGGAGAAGATGATGGGGATGGCCGTTTCCTATTTTTCGCAGAGTCTCCTGACACGATATGACATTTTTGAATTTCATCCTGTGGGACGTTCAGAGTTAGATCCAGAAAGCGACGTAGAAATCATACGATAATCCCGATAACCACCTGCCCATGTGTCAAGCCAAAAATCGGAAACTCGCGCTAATGATATTTGTTAGACAATAGATATAGCACAAAGAACAAAATCAAGTCACTGTTATACCAGTAAGCACGATCTCTTCGAGCCCAGTGATCATCGTGAATAATCTAGACACGGGGTTCGTTTCAAAAATATACATCAGTCAGACAATTGCACACCTCAATCCCCACCGCTCTTCCTCGGTGCTAATAGTGACTGTGATTTGTTCCGGATGGATTTCACGTTCCAACTTCGCATGTACGAGCTATGAACGCGGAGTTATATTGTAAGTTGATAGCTCATCTACCGGACTCACTTTCCCTCGTTTCAATCTACGATCATTTTGGACGGCTACCGACTGCTGAACCTGTATCTCTTTTCCTGCGGCGGACACAAACGACGAGGGACGTCTCTCAAGTGGTTTATGCCTTTGTTGACGCAGACCATATTCATATTGAACCTCACACCTTTGAAACGAATGGTAAGGCATTTGAGATAATAATGGTAAAACATACCACGCAGGGGAGACCAGATCGGTAACTGAGAAGGTTTTCTTCCACCCGAGGTATCGTTGAAAGGGGCTCTGACACGAGAAAGCTCTCCGCATATATGTTGAATTTGAAGGTGTTTTCCAACGATTCCTGCGAGAGCTACGAAATTGGGAAGGCCCGTCGGCGGTGCTCTCAACAGGAGATTCGATTTCTATAGAGATAGAGGGACCACCTGAAATCAGGTTGTCAACGGCCTTGTCCGTCTTCACGTTGCTTTGAAGAGCAATGTCTGCGTCAAATTGTGCAAAATCTTCTTCGGTAAATTCAGCCAAGTCATAGCGGTCAAACTCGTCATCAGACATTAAGAACAAGCAAGGTTATGTGGGCAAGTTGTAGTAGTGATCTCTTCAAGAATCAAGTTCGCCCACACTACCCAACAACACGCGCCGCTGCCACTAGCAGAGAGTCATGTGATCGTTACCCAGGAAATAGATACTAATGTTCAAGTTGAAACTTGAGAGATCGATTGCAACATGGTGCTTCTACAGCTGTGGTAACGAAATTATGCCGAACATAGCAAAGATAACATTGTTTAATGGAGTGTTTTTTTATTACATTGGACCATCTTTGCCTGCTCCCGAAACAAGTCCAGCTCGTCTGGAAACAGGACCTCCACGTTTAGAAGTATCATTTTCTATCGTCTTGCGTTGCCACTGATCTATCAATCTGCCGACTCCTTGATAAGGCTTATCCGGAGACGGAGAACGCTGTGGATCATCAGCGGGTGGCGATCCTTTATGTAAGGGGAAGGGAGATGACAAAGACGGGAGTCCATCTGGTGCAGTGGTCCGTTCCCTCGATGCAAAGTTAAACGGCTTGTTAGATAGCCCAGAAGTCAAACCGATCGACGAGGTCTGGTTTGACGGTTCTCCAGGTTTTCCACCAAATCCATCCCCAGTAACAGTAGATTTAGGGAACACAGTAGATGGCAGGTTCGATCTGACGGATTCTCCAGCGGCGATTTTATCGTCAGAGATAGGCGAAGCAGACGCTGCTCCTCGCGATCCGGTGAAACGTGATAGAACGGGTGAGCTTGAGCTTTGCGCAGGCAAACCAACAAACCGCCCGCCTGTGCCAGTATAGTTGGGAGTAGCCACTTTCAAAGCCACAGGTTTGGGCAGGACAGGTGGTGGCTGCCCTGATCCTGGTCCCTTCATGCCTCCACCGATAGCCTCATATCGTTGAACCATATCTGTTATGGATGTACGGCGCGACCCATGTTTCCGTGAGTTATCTGGGGGGACAGCAAGTCCTGTGGCTGAGTCTGACTTCCCTTCTGAAGCAGACTTAGACATCGGAAAGGCGAGCATGGATTGGGGACGTATGCGTGATGATGACGATGAGGAGGTGGGAGCATTCATCGGGGTCGCGATCGACGCCTGCTTTATATGAGATGGAGGTGCCGCTCGTCTGGGGGACTTGCTGGGAGATCGACGAATTGCTGTCGGTAGGGAATTGTTAGATACTGGAGGAGATGGGTTGGACAGTTGCTTGGAAGCAGGTGGAATGGCGACTGATTTACTTTTATATAACTTTGCTCCGGTATGCTGTCGATAATCACCATCTCCAAAATCGAGAGTGGTGACAGAATCCTTTGGTCTCTCCTTCGTTTGTACAACACCGCCTCCCCACAAATCAACCAAATCGTGCACAGAGTTCTGTCGCCCTCTTGTCCTCCTCCGTTTAGGAGAGATATCCTCGCCAGATGACTTTGTGAGAGGGAAACCGGTAGGTTCTTCGGGATGATCTTCATCGCTAGAAGGTGGGGTCTTGTCGACCTGGAAAGAGGACTTGGAAAGACTCCAATTCTCCGTAGACGCACGTTGAGGACCAGTAACGTCCGGTGTTCTAACTTTCTGTAGCGTCACCCCACTGGTACTAGGTTTGCGCTCTCTGGTCCGTGGAGTCTGCACAGGCTTCTTTTTCGACGGTGAAGGAGGAGTCGCTGCACGGGAAGGCTTGGAGGACGACGACATCCGAGCGGCGACAGCTTCCTGAGGAGATTGAATAGGCACTGTGTTTTCCTCAATAAACGAAGATCGCTTATTGGTGAACTCCCGAAGAATAGGTGTATGCGGTCGGTTGTTATCTTCGAGAGGCAATGGTCCTGTGTCATTATCGCCCGTAAGCCAATCTTGTGGTTCATGTTTCTTCGGTGGCGCTAAGGAAGACTGTACGTCAATCCCCCTGGAACCAAGGAGATCGTCAGATTGGGGAGTATGTTTTATAGATATGCTGCTTCTGTGCTTCCTTGATAACGAGGGTCGCGAAATAGGGCGATATGAGTGACGTTTCGAAGACGGTTCAAGAACATTTTCCGAGTTGGTTGAATTCATCTTTCTATCTTCTTTACTATCGCGCATCGCAACACCTGTGACATGCTGAGACCTTGTGCCACTTGGCCCATTAGTCCAGCCATCCATAGAGCGTTTGGGCGTGGGACGGGTGGGCAGCGGTGGTCCTAAAGGTGAGGGTCCGGAATCCTTGGTGGGGGAACGCTCACGCAACGCAGGTTGTGAAGTAGAATGTGTGGGAGGGATAAAAGTAGTCGACGATGACCCAAACGTCGCGTCCAGCTCTTCCAGAGATGGGAATCGCGTCTCAGCTGTAAAATCTGCAAGCTGGGGTAGGGAAGGCGGATTATTGGATAGCTGTGGGATGACGGGAGTGGATTTCCAGGAAGAGCTTGAAGTCGGCTGAGTTGGACGTGGAGATGGTGTTGGACGTGGCGCGGGAGATGGGTTGGGTTTCGTGGCATTCATGGACGGAGCAGGAGACGGCGCTAAACGAGTGGAGCCATTCACAACAGCAAGACCTGTCCTCAGCTTGCGGGCTTCACCAAGAGTAGGTAAGGCAGGAACTTCAGGAGGCGAAAGTCCCAGTCCCTCAAATGCATCCTTCCCTTTTGTGATAGTTAATCTAGTATTGCGTGATCCCTCGAGAGGAGGCATGTTCGATGGAATATTGGGGGAATAGCCCCCAGTTCTAGGACTGTCATATGCATTCCAAAGCTTTTCGGCGAAGTTATCGCCAAACGCAGCGGTGGGTGAATGTTGGTCCGTAGGCGTTACTTTCGAATCGCGCGTCTCGACACTCCACGCGTCATCCATCAAGGAAGTAGCATTATTAGGCACCGACTTTGTGGTTGCAGGACCGCGAGCTTTATTGACTTGGCTAAATGAGTTACTCTTGACCGCGTCGTCTCCTTCCGCCTTGAAGTTGTCCTCAAGCCAATTCTGTTGTGGAGGCTTGCTCAGAGTTTGAGACTCCGCAGAGTTTTTATGAGGACTCGGCGGACGAGATGGGAGTGATTGCATGGAATCGTTCTGTCGCGAACTAGATGGGCGACCACGTCGCATTGGTGCGATGGCTTCGAGGACTTTTTCTCGTGCTTGAATGGCCGTTCCTGATGATTTTGGCTGCAGCGGCGATGCACCCTGGGTTTGACCTGATGATGATCGGTAGGATACGAGGTTATCCATGGGGTTTCCAATAGGAGGTGCGACCGGGCGCGACGACAGCGGTGGCGGCGAGGTCATATTGTAGGTAAATCTCGATTTAGTACCCCGCATGCGATGAACCTGTGCCAGGAGTTCAAATGCCGACGGTCGTTGGGTTCCATGCTCACGGAGCATCGAAGCTGTCATACCGGTGTAAGGGTCTGAGAGTATCTAGACTAGTTGTACATACCGATCAAACCATTTAGATGGGAGGAGTAAACGGGATACGGGGGAATGCGGTACTGAACATTCAAGATGGCGAGCTGACCGTGTTCTTCGAATGGCGTCGTATAATAGCAAAGTTTATATAGCAGAACTCCGAGCGCCCAGACGTCCGATTTCTCATCGACAGGACGACGAAGATATGAGTCCACCATCTCCGGTGCTCTATATTGCAACGTCGTGTGTCGATTCAGATCCGCCTCGAGAGCTCTGATCTCCTGCGTAGTAGACGGTGGCCGGGGTGCAACAGGAGTAGCTGACCCAAAATCGCACAGTTTAAAACAATTGTTAGAGGCCTGGAGGATGTTCTCGACTTTGAGATCGCGATGAAGAAGAGCTGGTCGGAGATTGTGCATCGCGGCGACACCTTCGCAGACGTCGACAAAGATCTGGAGGATTTCAGCTTCGGTGAGACGTTCTCGAAGTCTTCTGTTCATCATATCGATTATTCCGCCACCTATGCACGATTAATTGTGAACCCTCGCGTATAAATTCAACAATGTGCCGACCTGGACAAAACTCCATGAGGATGAAGACCTCGAACATTCCGTTCGCCATCTTGTGCCAGGCTGCATCGATGAGATAAACAATGTTCGGATGGCCTTTCAAGATTCTCTGTGAATACGAAGTAAATTCAACAGCCGTGAGGATTATAAGTGCAACAAACCATGATGTCGACTTCTTTCCTGACTTCGGTCAGCATAGCCTCGTTTGCGACGGCGATTCTCTTGAGGACATGGTGGGTGGTGTTATATACCGGAGTCGGTGTGCGTACGAGGTATACATGAGAGAAACCACCTTCAAGTATCTTGTTAGCTGGACATTGATGAGACTAGAGAACTAAACACACACCTTGTGAAAGATACCGTTCAACCTGAACAGTGTATTTGTTTACGGATATCGTTTGACCTGGGACCAATGTACCTTTAGGTGTATTAGTATAGGCCTGATAGGCCTGTTGCTGCATGTTAGTTGCGTCCCACAAGTTGTTGCAGCGGAAGCATCAGCCATACACCCTTATCCACGTGGCGAGAATAGTCACGTGGCAGTGATCACGTGCTATAATTAGGACATGACCACTACCGCCGCGGCGGCTCCCCATATCAGTGGATTCCGCTGACGATTCTGGTGGGCTCCCATTATTATATATAGGTGTGTTGGTGTACTGATAAATAGACACGGTGACCCGAAGATATGCCAGCTAACTCTCTCCATCCCAATATGCAACCAGACGCTGTTCCCTTTTCTCGACCCTCTACTCCGTCTGCTCAACCCCTCCGCCTTGGATGGTATGGCCTGGGCGCCATGGGATATTTCATGGCCCGTAACTTGGCCAACAGCCAAAAACACCGGGGTCTCCCAGTTCTTGTGCACAACAGGTCACCAGCAAAGGCTGAGAAACTCGTCAAGGAAGTGGGCTCTGCTGCCAACATCGCACGATCGCCTGCAGAGCTCGTCACTGAATGCGACGTAATCTTTACCAATCTCGCGAACGATGCTGCTGTCACGAGCGTGTACAATGATTTTGCGAAAGCTCTTGCTGTGCGTTTCATCCTCACATCGTGATCAAAGTGATATCTTGACGTTATCCACGAAGCAATCTCCTCCAACGAAACCCAAGATCTTTGTTGATACAAGCACCGTGAGCGACTTGATTTCGATATTCCGTGCAAGACACTTACAATCTTCATAGGTATATCCGTCACTAGCTGGTGAGGACATTTAAGGAGGCCATAGGATCGTGCCATTTAATTCCGTTTAACAGGCGAGGTTGATAAGGTAGTATCCGGTTTCCCCCACTGTCATTTCGTCACCGCTCCCGTGTTTGGACCTCCACCTGCCGCCGATGCTGGTAAACTTGTGATCGCGCTCAGTGGCGACTATCGTTCCAAAAAAGAAGCTGCTTACTTGCTTGTGCCTGCTGTTGGTCGCAAAGCAATGGATCTCGGGGGGAACGTCGAAAAAGGTACATATAAGCATCTATGTCGTGTATGATAGTACTGAGTGCTGTTCGATAGCCCCCACACTCAAACTTATTGGGAATTCCCTCATCATGGGTGCCAACGAACTCTTATCTGAGACGTTCACTCTTGGGGATAAGTCGGGTATTGGCGCACCGACAGTCCTGAACCTTGTTAAAGGTACTAGGAAATGATGTTGTTATTGGTTAGACTGCTATACTCACCTGGGTTGTGATCTAGATATCATGCCAGCTCCAGGGTGCGTTCCGAGATAGACAGGAGCGGATTTGGCTCAAGCTAATTCTTATGACAGCATGGTTGCATACGGGGAAAAGATGGTGAATGATCGGTTTGACGGTACGGTTGGATTTGCCATCGATGGAGGGATCAAGGATGCCAAGTATGGCATTTTGCTATTTTCGTCCTGTTGGCACTAAATCTTTTGAAAACCACCAGTCATATCAGGCGCTTGACTGCTGAACTCAATTCGCCCATGCCAGCTGTTGATATTGCACATCAGCGCATGATCACCGCGCGAGCTATCCATGAGTCCCACAAGGCAGCGGGAACGAACAAATGGGACATTATCGACTGGAGCGCGTTGATCGCGGGTAGCAGAGTTGCGGCAGGATTAGATCCGTTTGACAGTAGCAAGGTGCGTGAAAATGTTCATCTGAGATTCTGCTCAGGCCAAACTGACACATCGCTGGTCCAGGGTTCGAAAGTTGTACGGGATGATTAGATGTATTGATCAATGTACGAAATTATTACTGCCTTTGTATCATTTGCAATAGAGAACAATCACGCATATGGTGTGGTGAAGTGGAGAGTGAAAATTTTTGTATTCAAATCATCCACAAATAGGTATGCGTGGCATAAGGTTAGGGTTAGAGCCCAAAAAGAGCGAAAAAAAAAAAAAGGCCTGCCCAGCCAGAGTGGCCGTGGCAGGACAGGAAAATATTGAGACGGTGCATGAGCCGGAGCCCATACAAGCCGCGATTACCCTCTGTATGGACAGGGTCGCCGTGCTATGGAAGGTCCCCGTGGCCCACAAACCCAGGTACATGAAGGAGCTTGTGCCATCAAGGTAAGTATGAGGTGTTCAAATCTCCAGCTGGGGCTTATATACCGTGGCTGGTTGCGCACGGACCAGCTGCCTACCTTCGTTGCTAAATTGTCCCAATTGGGATATGGAGCCAGAGCAATGTTTCAACTTGCTGTTTTGCATTCTATGAAATGAGCGCTAATGAGTCTTATTGTACAACAGTCTGCCTGGTCCCGAATATCTCTGACGTGTTTCAGAACGGCAATTTTACCTGCATGAAGCCACGAGCCGCAGAGCCGAACAATCAACCCTCTATGGAGCTTTCGATCTTTCTGATGAGTATCAGTTCAACATCCTGGGTAATACCCCTACCCAATACATACTTTCTAGAATATCTCTGTGAGTTTTCTATCCTCGATTCTCTGCTTTCACTGACTCTGACATATCCTGAGAAGTCGAGACGTCTTGCTAGTTCATTGAAAACTCCGTCTTCACTTTGCTTGGTATGTTGGCGGAATGACATCCAGGTATGCCTTATGCCGGCCATTCGACTCAGATCATATTATACCTATCTTTGTTCTCCAGGCTTCGATCTATTTTGTTTCGCTTTCGTAAATGTGAGACTTTCCAGATTATCAATCCAAAGCAGTTTTCTCATTTCTTATTGCAGCTCGCAATGAGCTTCCTGACAATTGCTATGTCAAGTCTGCCCTGCCATATGAATTGATCGAAGCAATTGTCAGAGAAGCATGGACTGCCACTGATATACAGACCAGATGGCAGTTGTTTCGTGCAATATCCACCCTGTCGCGCCTTTGGCGTGCGGTGCTAATTGATGTCGCTCTACGCCACGTCTTTTTCGAATCAACGCTGGATTTGATGGCGTATCGCAGCCTCATTGCGCGCCATCTCATTCTGAATGGCGCTGAGATCGGGGATGATTTTCACCGGTCATTCGCTAAACACATTTGTGTATCCCTTTCTATCGACTCGGTCAGCAAGCCGTTTGAGGTCTCGCAGGTTGCCGAGCTCATCCCGAATGCGCGTTTCATCTCCCTCTCTATTCTCGTCGACCGACGATACCTATTCAGCAGTATAGTGCCGCATCTCCTTACTGACCGGCCATCACTCACTCATCTTCGGCTTTGCTGGCCTCCCCTTGAACGCTCCTATTCATGTTCGATGCCAAGTGCTGTTGTCACTTCTGTTACGCACCTCCACATCCCTAGACACCCATACGCGTCCCTGAACGCCGTCCTCGCGCTCTTCCCATTTGTAACTCATCTTCGGTTGGGCACCCCATGTTTCCTAAAGAATCTAGTACCCTATATGGCCGCCGTACAAGTGCTGGTACTTGATTCACCTCCAAACTACAACACACACACGTCGAACGGAATTGCAGGCCGGGCGTTTCCTAGCTCCGTTCCCCTTTGGAATGTTTGGGATGCTTTGGAATATGGATTATTACGCACCCAGAAGGCTATTCGCACAAGGCTTATAATAAATGCTGGAGTGGACGATTCTGATGAACATACAGTCCATGAACTTGCCATGAGCTGCCGTGATCGCGGTATTCAATTCGAATGCAGGAGAGTATATGACGCATACCATCTGAAGTCGGTATCAGAAGTAGACCGATGGAATTTCGGCGCTTGGCTTTGACGGATTTCGCACTCGGATGGGTGGGATCAACGCGGTATATGAGGAAACGTCAAAGACCCAACTCCCTTCGGTAGCTCACAAACGCTATCAAGTTATCTCTAATTTCTTCGCCCCGTATCCGCAAATCCCTTTCCTTCCGTTTATCAATCGCACGCACCGCCTTCTTGACTCCATCTATGCTATCAGCGAGGCGATCCTCAAATCTACCCTCACGGAAGTTCACGTCGTATGGCATGTTTTCGTCGGAATAAATGTCGATCAGAGCCGAGACTACTTGCAAGAGCGGTTCGGTTCCGACTGGCGATGGGTTGCTTGCGATAGGGAGGAGAGAAAGGAGATAAAGTGAAATAATCTAGTAGTGTTGATTTGAAGAACGAACAATAGCAGACACGATATTGTTACTTACGCGATTAGCATCTATTGTATTCTGGTGTTGGGCCAAGCATTCGAGGGTACCAATGCACTTGACACGAGTTGCTGAATCTATACTCCCAGTACATAATTGAATGAGAGTATTGACTTGCTCTTCAGTAGGCACCTGTGATCCATCGACCGACGATTTAAGTTTTCATAGCAACTTAGCCCAAATTAATACTCACAAAATCACCCTTCCAGATATTTCCTATGCCCCATGAAACACCGACTGCAACCTCCCATATTTCCTGTTTTTTTTCTTGCCCGCGTTCTATTTGAATTCCGACGTTGCCTAGTGCGCCCCATAACTGTTCCCATATTCTCCGTCCACTCGCCACATCCACCTTCAGGTCACGGATCGAGGAGGCACTCAGTGATAAGAAAATGTTGTTCAGGCACTCTAGAGCGCTTATATGGATAGCGCTCAACACCGAGGTTGTGGGTGGGTGAATGGATGCTGTGGCAGGAGGAGGGAAAGATAAAGCCGTTGGCTGCGTCAGGGCAAGCAGTGGAGTGACGAGTGAAGGTAGAATTTCTATTGGCGATGTGTGTGATTTTTCACTCGAAAGCTTGCCGTCTAATGCCATGTCATCATCGAGGACATCGTCCATTTCTGTGTCATCTTCTGTTATATTTTCCAGTAAGTGTTAAGGTTTCATACATCATATTGAACGATCACTCACGTTCATTGCTGTCGTCAATATCATCGTCTCCGCCTGTTAATGCGGCCACAGGATCAGGTAATAATGCACATGCGCCGGTTAGTATTTCCAAAGCAAGTTGTATAGTCCTCAATCTATTTTCCAGATTCTCCAGCTGAGATTCGATTTGCGATTTGTGATCTGATTTAGGAGCATCTTTTAAAGATAATTTTTCAATCTCCATCGGCTCAGATTCCTGTAAGATGGAATTTGGTATCAGATTATTGAAAGATAGAATGATAACGCACTTGAGTTGTGACGAGTTGTTTTACGGTATCAGCGATTTCGAGGAGAGATATAGAAGATATGATGGGTTGTAGATGGGGTAGAGTGATATCCTTGGTGATTTCAATACCGGAAGATGACGGCGATACATTTCCCAGAATACCTGAAGCGACCAAAGTGAGTAGGTTCTCTGTTTATCCGCTACAACTCTTACCACAGACAAGCACTTTGAACATGTTTATCCGTTCGTCTGATACTTGTTTTCCTTTACCATTACTGACTTCCACGCCAGTGCGAACCACGTCGAGGAGGCAGTTGATATACGCGTCATTTGAACGCACATCGTCTATCGCAGGTTGATTGTCATCTGTTAGCACATACAGACACTGAGCTACGTAACCGCAAGAAATCAGCTCTATTCGATCGAGGAAGGCTGGGCGGCTTACCTGCGGCGGTGACAGGGACAATGGGCAATTTGTTGCGGGATGCAAGGAATGACATGAGGAAAGGCACCAGATTCATTTGATTGATAGCGTTGAGTGCTTTATTCGAGGTCTCTCTAACTAACCTTTGAATAGTCATCCCATATATTGGGAGATTCACTCACGAGAGGCACCATAAGATGGTGATGACATTATCGGCAAATTCATAAACTACTTTTTGTGCACTTTCTGAGCTCGTCTTTGGGTTCTCTAAAAATTGAGACAAGGCCGTGGATATCTGCGATTTATGTCGATACCAGATCAAGGAAATTTCGACAATTCAAAGCAAGTACCTTTGGGACAAATGTTTTCAGCGGTGCAAGGACATTTTTATTGTACATTTCAGCGCATATATCATATCCGCCATCGATGCAAAGGTTCCTGTGGTTCTGGTGTTGGGATAACGAATAAGAACATCATGAAGTAACATCTTACCGCAGTGCCCCAGCTGCTTCTATCCAAACCTCCTCCTCGCTGTCGGATAATCGTGTAATAAGAGATCCAACAATATTCTTTCCCTGAAGTAATCTTCGCGTAGATGGATCATTTTGTATGAGATTAGATACCGCGACACACGCCCATTTACGCTCTCCACCATCGGGGCTCTCCATCTAAACCCAGATCAGATGGGTAACAATGGTAGGCATCTGAACACATATCGACCTTTTGGACAATAGGAAGGATGGCCTCATTCTTGGAAGATGAAGCGACAGATTGGAGACCTTTGGGTAGATGCGAGTCGGGCACTCGCATTGGATTATGCCGTCGCATCGCCCGTTTTTTCTGCGATTTACCCATCGCAGATCCGTCGAACCAGCAAGATTGAAAGAAACGAGTGACAGATTATTATAGCACAATTTCCGAGTGAAATTTCCTTGGCAAATCCGACCGATATCGCGGAGTCTGTATGAAAATCATTGTATATCACTGTTAGTTGTATATTGATCGCATAAATATCCATACACAATAATCCTTGACGATCAAGCATCGACATCCAGGTATGCAAGGGGATTTACAACATGTGCAAAGCATTAGAATGTAGTACAGTAAGTGTACCCAAAATTTCCAGTTTACGAAACAGAGAAACCTATCCAACCGTAAGACTAGGGGTGGTATTGTGGGAGTGTACCGTCCTGAGCAACAGGGCCTTGAACAGGTGGGACAGAAATCAGTGGAGAAGTAAGATAACTCCCTGGCGAGGTAAGGCGACTCGATTGACCCGTCAATTCCTCGCCGTCGTGCCAATTATCCAAGTGACTGGTATCTTCTTCAAGTGGTGGAGCAGATGGCGCCAATGCAGGTGCTTCTAAAATAGAGTCATTAGGCTCATCGAATGGAGGGGCGGATGGTTCATTCTCTGGTTCCAACGTCTCAAAATCATCTCCATAGGAGGAAGCTTTTGCGAAACAATTTGAGATGGTGTCGACTTTGGAAGGAGGTGGAGGAAATGAAGAAAGCATATGACCATGCACGGGAGACAGGAATACGTCCGCATGGGGTGGAAGATCTTCAGTATAATCTTCAGGTTCGTCGAGCCATACAGGTGCAGACACCAATGGCTGAACACTACTGCTGGCGCCATCGACGTTGATGGAAGGGGGTGCACTCGCCAAATCTTCTAGACGGGCAAGTTGTGTCTTATCATCTGTAGCGATATGGGCAACGAAACAAGGCACATATGGCATGACATCGTCCTCATGCGAAGAAGCGTTATTGCGGTCGAACATGCGTTGCGTCGACCGGAAAGAATCGCGGTCGGAACCAGTACTTGCTTGGCGACTACTGAGAGAAGGATTGTATGCGGGAGGGGAAGAGGGAGGACTGATTGGAGAAACCCGTGAAGTATGATGCTCGGCAATAGGAGTAAGAGTCCCTTCCATTTCTAGGACTGGCGAAACTGGTAGTGGCAATGAGGGGATAGGATCAGGGTGCGATGTGAAGGAGACACGGGGGGATCTTGGCGGGGATATGGTAGAAAATGATGAAATCTCCCGTATGTCCGACAGGGACGGCGAGCGAGATCTGGAGGCTCTCGACGCTGACACGACATGGCGACGAGGTCGGCGCCGACGTGCTGACTGTCGAACACTGGCCTTCCATCGAGCGCTCGCCTTTGACCATATTTTTAGTTTTCCACGAGCCTCCTTCTCTCTTTCTCCATCTTCCGAAGCATCATCTGGCCTGACCTTCTGCCTAACTTTCAACTCAATGTCTTGCTCGACTTTCACACGCTTCTTTTTCCTCCTCCAGAAAATGCAACCGATCATGAATGAACATATAGAAACCGCAAGGACGATAGCAAGAGCCAAGATGATCGTTGAATCCGTCTGTGAGCTACTCGTGGAGCCAGTTGGCCAACCGGCTGGTAGCACAGACGTATCCTCTAAAATATTTCCTTGAGCTGACGTACTGGAAGGATAGAGGGAACTCGAAGAAGTCGAAGCTGTAGGGCCAGCTTGTGCATCGTTGATACCTATACTAGAAGTGATTGAGCAGCACTTGATTCTTACTTGTGAGCTGGGCCAGATAGCTGCGTAATAAAGGCAACATACAGATGAGCCATATAGTGTCCATGCATCTGTCTTGCGCCAGCGACTATCGTTTCCTTGAACGTATTTGTCTGCGATCTGTCGGCGTTTCTTGAGTTTCGGAGTTGGAGAAGGGTCAGGAATTTGTTGAATTCCTGCGTTTGGAGGTATGGTGACGGGTGATTCGGTGAGAGTTTCGATGTTGTCGCGCGCAATGAGGGGGCATAAAAATGTAGGAGGGGCAGTTTGTACGGGTAAAGGACTTCCGTCTACCGTAGGGGAATTTGCAGCGATAGTCGCAAGGATCGATAGCAAAGATGACGAAGGACAAACAGCCGCTGCTGCTGAACGAGCATATGAGCGTTTGTGGTGTGATTTGGTCTTTGATGTTCGCTGCTGCGGTCTATGAAGCAAACTCGGCGTCGTATGTGAAGATTCCGCCTTGCCATATTTTGGCTTGGCCATTATACGACAAAGACAAGAAGTTTATGGCGCGCCAAGCAAGTCTTGCGGTGTCAGCGTGGCAGCCGAAATATATGACAAAATCGTGGCGCAAAGACTTGGCGTATATCTGGGCCAAAATCACAAAGCGTCCTTTCTCCACCTGTGGAATATCGACGGAGGGATGAGCAGAAATCTGGCAGAGGAACTGACAGAGGCAAAGGAGGAAAGAGGGATTAAACGTGGGCGGAACCAACAGTGGCTTAAGTAATAATATTATTATATCGAGGTTTACCCATGGATATCATTAGCACCGCACCCAAAAATATCTCTTTTCTGTCCAAAAACATCATTAATTGGTGAGTAACATCTCCATAATTAGCATGATCCAGTGTCAAAATAACGTAGTTTTATGCCCAAGTTTATACCGTGTCATCCTAGTAACCACCGGCATCTTTTCCGTTCATCGTGTCGTAACCTTGCCCGCTCCCTCAGCATCGTCTCCTCTTCCGCGCTGCGAGCCCGCAGGTAGACGTCCTCCGATTCAGCTTCGTAGAGCAGTTTGTACGTTCCTGGGCAAATATGTATCTTGATATCATTGTGCTCTGCGGAGCTTGACGGTGATTCGTCGGGTGTTATATGCCTATTTATATGTTACCCAAGATTAGAATTCCTCGCACAAACAGAGAACATTCCATCAACAAGCACTCACTTTTGCAAAAATAACATGCTCTTCCCCCTCTTCTTTTGCTGCGGCAGCCATTCGGTCGGCTGCCGTAGGACAAATGAATCTACGTATTCACGCCATCGACATATGGCAGAGCCATTCCCGTCCACGCTTGGATCGTCTGGGTCGACAAGCTGGATATACATCGTCTTCGATTGATGTTGCTAAGAAGGCGGACCTCGCAGTCAGGGCCGCGAGGATTACTGAAAGCGATTGTCTTACCCATTCAATCCGATACAAGTGCTCGTCTGACCCGACATGCCGCTCTGCTTCCCGGCGATACTGGATCGTATCCTGATTGGACATCAGGGACGCTTGTCGTGTATGCTGTAGGAGTGACCACAACTCCTGGCATTTGTTATCCGATAGGACTATCTGAATCTGTTAAAAACGGCAACGTCAGAACATATTAATGGAGGTAGCTAATTACATATCGCCCCGCCCACGGTGATAATACATCGCTCTCCCATCAAATCCATAAGTATAGTGTATAATAAACTCACCTGCTTGACAAGGGCGGCAATCACTTTGTCGATGGTAAATAAATGGTAGGCCTAACGAAAAATTCGATGAGCGCGCAGATCACACAAGGGGAAAAATAACCAGCTTGTCAAATGCACCGTTCACTCACCTTGCTCCCAAAAAACCATCGCATCTGCTCTTCAAAAACGCCTTGCTCCAGTTCGTTATCAAAAAGCTTCTCGCACGCTTCCAGAAGATACATATAGACAAGTTTTCTGTCGTCGTCCGGATCACCTAATGCTTCCTTAGTCAATGCGAAGATGGTGGAAGGGCCGCTTGGATCGTCTAATCCTAGCTCAACAGCGATTGGATTGACGTGTTTTGGGTTAAGATTTTTTGCGGTTTGTCGAGCTCCTGTGTCTCTGCATATGATGAGACGAGAATACACCAGCTGACAGTAACGGGTTTAGAACAATCGATGAGAATATAAAAGGTAATATTACCTGTAGTAAAGATAGTAAGGTATAAAAAGTCGTGTTCGCAAAAAACGGGCGTTGCCTCGAGGCATCGTACCCTGAGCTATGAAGAGCGTGGTTAATGTTGGACTTGCGGACCCACACGTCGTTTGAAAGATTATTGGGTAGTGCAGTCTTCGGCAGTTCATCCGATCGATCAGAATTTGGAGGTAAAGAAGAGGGCCTGGAAGAATTCGTAGACGCTGAGCGGCCAGCGACGGTTCCAATTTTTTCTTGCGCGACCTTCAATAGCTGCTTGCGTAAGCCGTTGACAATTGATGGTGTTGAATGTGCGTGATCTCCTAGTATCTTCGCAGAGCTGCGTGAGTCCTCTAGTCCCTCCTGATCCAAGTCATCGTCTTGTGCGATACAAATGGGACCACAAGCGGCATTGAATTCCGCGGCTGGATACATGCAGAGTAAAGGGACGAATGACCGGAGCCAAGTTTCGATGGCCCGTCTTTCTTGAGTGTTGTATTGCGCCTGAGAGTGATCAAGGTATGCAAAAATTAACTTGAGTGAATCGTGAAGGACAGATGTGTCCTTGAAGGAAAATTCTAGTTGGGGGCCTAGCGAACCAATCGCAAACGATGGTATATCTTGGTGCGCACGAGCTTGTGCTTGTTCTCCTTTCGCTGTTTCGATATTCCCCACAAAATGTTTGGCCGTGATACCTTTCTTCTCGCTGGCCTTGAAAGGCATGCCTTGGTGATCAAGAGATTTATAAAAATTCTTTGCGTCTACCTCCCTCCATGTTCGATTCCACTCCCTCTGGTATCGGCGCCACTCGTCGTCTTTCTGTTTAAGACGAACAAGCACGACAGGCACTGCGACGCTAGGACATTCCTGGAGGGCCTGTATCACCTCGATTCCGGGATCTCTGCCGTATATCTTCTTAATAATTCGGTGATAAATGCTCTTGCTTGAGCCCCCGAAATCAGGCTTAAGCCTAAAAGCAGTACGGTCTTCATTCGTCATCTCTTCAATCCGATTGTTAATAGGCTCTAGCACCGCAATAGTACGTGCCAGCGCCTCAAGTTGAACGTGATATTCATGCCGCTCCTCCTCGCTCTTGTGGAGAGCTTCTTCGAATGAGTTTTTCTTGTGCGAAATAAACCCCGCTTCTTCTGACGCCCATGTTGGGTGAGAGACCCATTTATCGTTGAGTACTGATCGACATAATTGGTCCCGCCCTGAACATGCGAGATGGATTTCCTAGAAACAACCGGAAAGATCAGAATGTACGTGATTTGATGGATTCGAAAATAGAATAGACTGACGCTGTCGGGAAGACGCCTGTAACTTGGGCCCTCACCATCATCGGCCGGCAAGGCGGACAATGCCTCGGGAGGGCCGGTCCGTATGCTGCCGGGCGGCCCATATTCGACGTTATCCTTCTTCTCGTCAATACCTACAACGTCTTTGAACTGGGATAGTAGATCGCCATCGCCCAAAAAGACTTGTGCCATTTTGATGAGCGTCTTGGCGTCGATGATGTCCTTGGAATAAAGGCTCATCAATCTGAGGAACTCGTCATATGTTTCCCGACTTTCGAGCGTCTTTTTTGCGCGATCAAAGAAAATAAGTTCGTCCGGCGTGGTGTGTCCAGGCAGGTGAGCCGCGGTCATCATAGATTGACCACTATGCATATGAGAAATGGGTCCTGGCACGATGGTGTGCAATTGAGATAGAGTAGACTGCTGGACATGTGGAGGCGAAAGTGGGGGCAATGCATAAGGTGAATAGCCCGGTGAATCGGGTTCGGCACCCTTGTGGTTAAGCTTCGCTTTCTTGGCCTGATAAACATAATGATTAATGACATGCTAAATGGCAAACACAGATACCAACTCTACTAGCAGCATTCCTGGCTGGTGGTACGGGAGGGGTTTCCACTTCTGGAATTTTTCGCCTTTTTTTCGTCGACACAGCAGGCTTTTTGCCGCCCTTTTCGAACGTATTGGATTCACCTGCCCAAGGCGCAGGCGCGTTTGAACCAGGTGCAGGCTGCGGAAGAATCCCAATAACACCACTAGGACCGGACAGTGCAAGCGAGACCTCTGGGAGGAAGTCTTTAAACTCGCTCAACAGATCGGGAGCGTCTTTAAACAAGACTTGAACTTGGACATACACTTGTGACTGTCGCAAAGCTCAGCAGACATCTTGGAAACGCGGTGCCACTTACGTCTTGTAAGTGCTTTTGTTCCTTCTGATATGTCTGAAGAATCTCAAGAAACTGCTTGTATGTATCTGGATCATTGGAGTACCGAGCCTTGATCTTGTTTAGATATTGAATGGCATGATTGAATTCCCCGGAAGACTTGTTGTCGATAGCGTTTCGATTACTCAAATTACCGAGGAAAGACGCGGCAGCGGTGGTGGAAGATACTTGAAAACCAGGAGAGAAGTTGTCTAAGGGTCCTTGAACCTGGGAAAGCTGATAAGGCGTCATGGACCGAGATATAGGTTGTGGCGGGTACGTAGATCCATTGGTAAGGGAGAGAATGTTAGCGTGACGGAACGCGTCGATGCTGTTGGTACTTTGCGTTGTTGTTCCCATAGGTGTCGTGACAGTGATAACATTCGGGTCTCGGGGATCTGCAGACATTTCTATCCGATATCCGGGTGGCAAAAACGTGTTGAAACCTTGGATTAGATAAGGATTTCCGTGAAAAAGCATGGAAACACGCTCGATTACACCGGGAGTGTCGATACTATGAAAGAGAAATGGGGAGTGAGTAACAGAAGATAATGTGGATTGGCAAAGACGTCGTAGGGTAGCGGTGGAAACAATTAGAACAAAGAGAAAACGCGCAACGGCCAAGCATTTGGCCGACCGGGGAGGGAGAGCACAAAAACAAACGCTGAAAGATGGCGCTCACACTTCGCTTTTGAAATCCTTCATAATGTCCAGAAAGTGGTTGTAAACGTCTGGCTTATCTTGAAACTGGACTTTAACAGCATCGAGATAACTGAGAGCATCTGTAACATTGAGAGGCCGCGGCATATCGGGTGATTTGCGTATTCCCGGACCAATGAATGCTTGTGCTTCGCGTCCTTCTGCGGTACGGGGTCTTGGGGTTGAAGGATTGGGTGTGCGCGAGGTCATGCGAGAGGATAAAGCACGGATTGGGATTGGTTCAACAACTTTGAGTACGCTCTTCGGAGGCGGGTCTGATAAGGACGTTAGGTCTGGGTCTATGACCGGTGGGGGGATATCCTGGCCAAGGGGGGGAACGAGAACTTGGATAGAGGACGCTGAATCGAGTTCTGGAGGAGATGGTTGTGGTACGGAAGGAAGAGGAGAATTATCCGAATGAGATTTTGCGGGTGATGGAGATTGTGGTCTTGAATTAGGCGTGCAGGGTGTTTGAGTGTTCATGGTCTTGTTGCCGTGTCGAAGTAAATACGGCAGCACCACGGACCCAATTTCCACAAACAGAATCAGCCAGCCCCGTGGGAATATAACTTGAAGTGAGTAAGTTTACCAAGTACAGGACTGATATATATGTTGTTATTTTGGAGAGTTAGCTGCTTGTTAGCTGCCATCAACGAGATCGAGATCAGGCTAGTGATGATGATATCAATTGATGAACTTGTTTCATTCATTTTTACAGCCAACAAGTATCAAAGATCTCTGATCTGCAATTCAACAGTACTGTCGCACATGCTGCTTGCCCATGATATCGATTTGATGGCTCCTAAAGTCCTGCTGCACCAACATATCTTGGATGGGATCAAGTCCATGTTTCAGCACTTCTCAGAATCCAATATAATCTGTGATACTGTAAATTCACAGCAACCTCACGATGATTCGATCGTGAGAAAAATACCCACGTGGTTAGGCTCAAGTCACTTGGGAAGGGTTTTCTGGTTTGAACACATTCGACGACCTTGTGCTTAGGGTTTTTGTTATCCTCTCTATATTTTCATCGTAAATTGTCTTTCTAGTCATGCCTCCTCGAGGAAACGAGGGATTGGACTTTACACCCATCCTAACTCATTATCTCTTCTTGTTTACCACCATCCTTGCTGTGGTAAGCTCTCCACTAATATATCTCACCACACCGTGGTCGTAACCAATGTTTCCGACAGCTGGCATGGTTCATCGCATTCATATCACAAGCGATCGCAACTGCGCAATGTATGGATTATCATGGCTCTATGGAATACGCTTCTAATTTTCTTTTTAGTCACTGAAAATGTAGTTGGCGTTGCCTGGTTCGCAATATTTCTCCAGTTGTTCCTCATTCTCGGCGTTCTACACACACTCGCAAGCGACTCTATAGCAATGCATCGCTTCCAGATATCCATATTCGGTGCAGTTGCAATCGTTTTCGCCGTCATCAGCGTAAACGAAAGCATCTTCAGCGGACGCGCCGCACTTGACGCAATGGCTGCTGGTTGGCTCATCCTGGCCATTGTAGATATACTTTGGGTCCTATATTTCACGTCCGAGGAAGATTCTTTGACTCTATATCTCTTTAACTCCATGGGCACTGGTGGTCTCACTCCCCCCTCACGCCGCCGGCGAACCCGAGGACCAGCCTCAGTTCACAATATGGGAGGAAATGGTTACGCAGCGAATTACTCGTCGGGTGGTGGCATTGGGTCGCATGATATGCCTTATGATACCGCAAGCAAAATGGGAGGCGGTGCTGGAGTGCGCAGCCAAAATAGTTTCATCGGCGGGCAAAGCATGGATGGAGGTGCCCCACGGAGTCTTGGTCCCGCAGCAGGGGTCGGCAGCGTGCACAGCACTCCAAATATGGCGCCCAATACAATAGGAGCAGACACTATGGGCCCCAGTTCGCCTCTAATGGGCGCGGGTGCTGCGGGTGTTGGCGCAGGAGGGGGAGCGATCGGCGGGGGCTCACCAGGTCCTGACGCAAACGCAACACCTGAAGTATACTCGTATAAAGCCAAGGCGCTATACGCATGCAAGTTTTTATACCTCCGCCTTGTCTCCACTGTTACTAACATTCATCGTAGATACTGCATCGCCAGATGATCCAAATGAAATATCGTTCACCAAGGGTGAAATCCTCGATATTGTGGACAAGCAAGGCAAATGGTGGCAAGCACGAAAGGCTGACGGCACGATCGGAAGTACGATTATTTTTTTCTTGCTTCGGGGACTGTTCTGATTTTGCTGATTTCGCAGTCGCGCCATCTAATTACCTTCAAATTATCTAAGTGGCAATCCGTTTCTTTCGTATACTACCGATCTCACGAACATTGACGTGCAACTATACGAGCCTGACGTTCTTCTAATGGTGCTGAGTTGATCGTGTTAGTTTTTCCCCTTCATTTCGCCGACCATTTCTAGTTTATCGCCTCCCTTTTTCATTGACGCTATCTATTAGTTTCTTTTCACCAATTTGTTGCTTTCATTACCTGACTGACGATACCACTGTTTTCCTGACTATTGGGTTACAAGCCAACTATATACATAATAGCATTTGGCACCTGCCTGTTGACTATGATTAGTCCCAACTCTATGCACCGGGATCATTTCTTCAATTCACACGAACTCGGACTCAGCGCACCAGGTTGGGCAGATAAATTATTAGATAAATCATGGATATCACACTTTATCGCTCGAACAATCATGTCCACTCTCCTGCCTCCAGAAATCTGGATGCAAATCATTCGCTGGGCAACACTACCCCCAACAGACCTTGGTGTAACTCAGGCTTATCTCCCATTCCGTGTTCCCTATGATACCACGGATGATTCATCAATAGAATGGAAGCGCAACATGATACATGTCTGTCGTTTGTGGAGAGCACTTGCTACTCCCATGCTTTACGAAGACATTCGCGTCATACATAGTGCTCACAGACTTGCGCAAATTATGGAAGATACAAGAGATGTTGATCACGGAGGCTATGGCCAGTGGGTTCGTCGCTTGGTACTACCTTATGCATCCACGGAAACACCCACTCTCGACGGAAACGTCTCCAGTATTCTAGGAATTCTCAGATGCTGTCAAGGCTTAGAATGTTTGATCAGGCCGATTTCAAAGGTGATACCAGGAACCCTTCGTTACGAATTCAGCGTCGGGATGGTTCCCCTCCTGTCTCTCAAACGATTAGAGTGGTGGCACTATAATGACGCCGCACGCTCTGGTGGGATAAACTCATTGGTAGACGTGTTGGAAAATACGCCAAACCTGCAACATCTCGCTGTTGGCGGAAACTGGAGGATGAGTTCCGAAAGAATTTTGGAATTGGCACAGTTGACCACCCTTCGTCTCCGGCGCATAGATCCTCCATTTGTTCGGATGATATGCCGATGGAAATTACCAGCTCTCACACACGTCATCGCTGATTTTGCCATCGTTAATGTTGCTGTAGGAGGTTTCTGGGAGACTTTTGGACATCGCCTCACCACTCTCGAGCTTGGTAGGACAATCACGTTCCTGCTGGAGACAGACCAGATCGCCCAGTATCTCCGGGCTTGCCCTAATCTCACAACGCTTAATTATGCCATTCACTTTACCCAAGCTCCTCGGATAACTCATCCTCACAATCTGCGCTGCATTGGTGTCTATGCTGCCGCTTGTCCCATGCTAGATAGCATGGAGGAATGGGCTCGCTGGAATCACCTTAATGGACATTTGAATTTTATCTCTAGTCCATTGCTGCCTGACTTCAGGACTTTGGTGTTCTACGGTAGTTGGCAAGCTACATCCCATGATATCCGCTTCGCAAACTCTTGTAGGCTAATACTGCCCGAACGGATCTCTGTTATCATGGATGTAGAGGACCAGGAACATTCTGCATGACTCTGAAAGCCTGTTTTGGTATGTCATATGCGTCATTTTAAGGGGGATATTCTTCTCATTAGATTTCTTCGCCTTTGGAGCGAAGCTTTTATATTTTTACGTAAAGTTTTTTCGTGGCGGTTACCACTGGTATAGTTTTATGCTTTCTCCAGTGAAACATGTATTTTTATAACACTGTTTCACGCGTATCGACTTTGATGTTTGAGCGCCTGGTCTTTTTTCAGCACTGAAGGGTTCAATAAACCTCGAACCGATTTCTTGGACCATTGGGGTCACGGTTTATCCGACGATTCCGCAAACCTATGCCGATCCGTGTGTACTTCAATTCAAAAATGTTTGTGACCACTGAGAGCGGGAGCACGTTCTCTCGCAATCTATATCCCAGAGCTTAGCCAAACTCGAGAAGATACAACAATCATGGCCTTCAGTAAGGATTTCCATGTGGTAATCATCGGCGGAGGCATGTGTGGGCTGGCTTGTGCCGTTGCACTGTCAAGAGCAGGGATTCAAGTTGACATATACGAGTCCGCTGTGGGTGTGGCCGCTCTATGTAAATATGATAGTGCTAACTCGCAGCAGTCCAAGTTCGGGGAAGTGGGTGCTGGCGTGGGACTTGGTGAGCGTCCTTGTATTCAACGCACACTGTAATCTAACGCTGTATGTAGGCCCAAATGCTTTGAGGGCATTAGATGCTCTTGGTTTGTTGGAAATCATAATGTCCAAAGCTAACGAACCGACACCATCTCTTCGATCGTTCCTATTTCTATCGGATCTTCCTGGACACCAAGTCATTTACGATGTAAAGATTTCCTTTGTTTTTACAAAACGAGTTATGAACGCAAACATCTCGTCAGTATCCTGCATTACCTGGAGATGTCGGACTTGGCATTCACAGGTAACTTATATAAAATTGGTCTGTCAGTAAAGCGTGTTGTACTTACTCACCCTTTTCAGGGCGGCTTTCCTGGACGCGCTTGTAGGGGCAATAGATCCTCGGATAACTCATTTCAATGCACGATGCGTGGATATCAGACAACCGTCCCAGTCCGGGTTGTCCCGCACAGCGATCACCTTTGCCGATGGAAGTTCCGTTGAAGCTGATGTTGTCCTTGGTGCCGATGGCATAAGGAGTACCGTGCGCAGTTCTGTTGTAAAAAACCCGAGTGTGGGGCATTTGGCTTTCACAAACACAGTAGCTTATCGTGCACTCCTTCCCAACGAGAGTGTTAAACTTGCAGGCGTACAAATTGATCTATCCACGCGACCAGTGTGCTTTGTTGGAGTAAATAAGGTCCGATGATATCTGGTCACAAGTCCTCTTTTGCTCATCATCAGATTATAGCATATCATCACATTCCCTATCAGAGATGGAAAGACGGTGAGTGAGATTTTCGGCCGCTCCGTCCCGACATGCACCAACAGGTGACAGATCAATGTCGTGATTTTTTGTACCGATCGCACTGTGCCAGTCGGCTCAATCGAGGTACCTCCAAACCAATGGGTCGTTCCTGCTGCACAAGATGAAATCTTTACGGCATATCAAGGGTCAGGATCAGATGTAACAGCTCTGCTGTCTTTGATCAACACAACCAGCAAATGGGCCATTCATGCTCTTAGTCCTCCTTTGGAAAGTTATGTCAAGACCAATGTTGCCTTAGTCGGTGACGCCGCTCACGGGATGTGCCCACATCTTGGTGCGGGGGTTGGACAGGGTTTTGAAGATTCACTCGTCATTTGTCAACTGTTGTCCCATCCTGATACGAAGCTCAGCAACATCCCTGTCTGTCCCTGGTCATCCTCTCTACTGTGCGTGCCGGTACTGACATCGGCGCCCTGTTTAGGATGTCCTGCAAGCCTACGACATCGTACGAAGACCTCGCGCAAATATGGTACTTGAAAGGAGCACTTGGGCAGGAGAGCTCTATGAGTCATTACAAGAAAACGACGCGAACTTTATAATTGAACATCTGCGCACACAACTCGTAGGTTTGTGGAGCCCAGTTTGGCACCATGACATTAAGGCAGATATCGAAGCTGCTGTGGAGCACCTGAAAGAAAATGGGGTTTTTACTTGATAGGTTGTATCAATCAACTGTAGATTATTAAGAATGTCATTGCGCAACAAGTAGTTCGCGATCAACGCGTCAAGTCTGCATTACATTTTTTCTGAAAACCAGCCATATTAACTCAAGGAAGAACCCGCTAGGACACACATACACTCACCAAGAAGATAAATCCACGACCGAAGGTATGTCACGCGACGTAATCCCAACAGCATTCGATCCGCCACCCACAATAGCTGAACCCGACCCACCCGAAAGACCTCCAAGTTCTGATAATGGTTTCAGGCTCGTGAAGTCGAGTAAGCCAAATAGATCCAAGTTCTCATCATCTACGATGGCCTCGGCTGGACTGACAACCAAATCGACCGGATGTGATAGTGTTCCCGGATTATAGGTATCGGAACCAGCGGGTGGGAGGTGTTTCGTGGGTGACCGTTTGGCGTTAGGCACCAAGCCAAAAGAAGCCTACATCTGAACTGAGGCTGCATAAATATGAACGTAGAGACCTGCTTACGGTGTTGAATGGGCGTGCATAAGCCTGTAGCGACAGGCATACTAGTAGAACCATTGTGATGGCAGAGGTAAATGTAACATGAGATAGACGAGGCATTGTGAGTGATAACGATGTTGCAGATTGTGCCTTTTTTTGCTTATTTCGAGCCAGTCGAAAGTATTGATAAATTTAATGTGCGGTACAAAATGAAAGAACAAAGATGATACTCGTGGGCCAACCACAAGCTCCAAGTCAGGGAGTCAACCAACGCGTTACGTCACGTGAATTTACTTTGTTCTCTCATGGCATACACTTTTTCTTCTTCTTTTTTTTTTTGAAAAGCTGAGCTGAGATGATACTAAGTACAAACTTACAAACTTGTGCACATCGAGAAAGATACATTCAAACCAAATGAAATTAAGGCGTCTCCTTCCAGTCGCCATCAAGAAACCGTATACCCCTGCGTGCTAAACGTCTCCTCCAATCCCGCATTTCGCCTTGCACCCCAGCTTCCTGCGCGCGAAGAGTCATCCCGCGTCTAAGCCATCGGACATCTCTTGTGCGGACAACTTTGAGAGACGGTAACTGTGGAAGCAATTTCTCAAGTGTTCTCCAGAAATCGCTATTGGGTCTCGGAATCGAAAGGATTTCCAATGGGAGGGGAGAGTGAGATGATTCTCGTGTCGGCAGTATAAGGGTTGGTAGAGGGCACTCTAATGATAGATGCCGAAGGTTCGGCGAGGTGTACAAAACATTGGGTGGGGAAGGGCGAAGCCGAGTAGGCCACGATTTAGGAGTGAAAAACAGAAGAGAAAGTAATGGTGAACCATGACAATCGAGGAATTGTGATACAAGAGATGTGGGATATGGTAAATCATCATAGGGGGTGATGATCAGCTTTCGCAATGAGGGAAGAGATACACTGAGCAATGCAATCATAAGGGATGATGATGGCATTGACAAAAGTGTAAGGGTATGGAGGTGCTGAAGGTCCAATTTAACGTTCTGAAGAGGGAGCTGAGAATCGTGAGGATGGTCTAGAAATTCCACGTCAAAGGGTCCTAAACCCACGCCGATAATCTCGAGTCGTTCTAGACACTTGCATGCTGCCAGTAGCTGTACGACAGGATCATCTGCAGTTTCGAAAGGAGAAATGAACGAAGGTTCGTAGTTGAGTCCTTCCAGAACACGTAGATGAGAATTTCCATCTCGGTTTGTCAGTGCTGACAATGCACGACGGCTCAAGCAAAGACCAGCACATAGGGAGAGTCTTGCAAGGAATGGCAGGAGAGGAAACAATTGTGTCAGAAGCGAGTCAACCACAAAAGCTTCGTGACACTCTAGGGTGGATGGCAGACCTGTCAAATCGAGGGCTTGTACCCAGCGACCAGGGACCGAGTAAGGTATTCGGCGAATGGAATCCCATTTCTGATCCGCTGTGTGCAAGCAGGACACAAATTTACCGAGGGAGCGGGATGTGCGTAGTTGCACATGAGAGTAGAAAAGAGGCATTGCAATTTCCTACATGATGTAGTTGAGAGTCATCGTAGAAAGAATAATCATTATATGGATATGGTGGTGCGGTCGAACGGAATAAAAGAATGGTGGTATGTGCCTACCTTGAAGCAATTGCAAATCAACAACAGCGATGGCCATGACTTTACAGTTTGAGCACTATCACTGACTGAGATATCTGCGGTAAGGACTTGAGCAAATATCTTTGACCAAACTTCTGCTGGCAGAGGTTTGAGAGGAGGGCGATGTGGAAGAAGAGGAAGGAGGAGAAGCCGCCCGGAATATCTGGCAAAAGGTCTCGGAGACAGAATAATTTCAGTACTCATTGTTATAACAAGTACTCAAATACAAGTAAAATTATACGCTCAGGAGGAACGATAGATCTTTAAGAAACTTTCTGAACGCTTCTTTATTTGTGATCGATTTCGTCCGTACAGACCGATAGTACCGATATATTTTGAGTTTAACAAATATTGGTCATGGGACGGGATCGCTCATCCTGCTAGTACATAAATAGCGTGATCCCCCTCGTGTATTATGATTTGATGGGCAGTACAACTAGAGTGTGTTGGGATATAGTACTCCATCTGTCGATACTTTGTAGAATGTGATGCATATGCATGCGGTTGCTGCACATAATATATCTCGTCATGGGTTTTCAGTTACGTAGATCTATAGAACATCACCCATCTCCTCCATGAATTTCTGGTAGTCATCCTTGCTTTTGTTCGGAACGGACTCCCCGCGATCGAGGTTGTTGCCGGAACTCGATGCAGGAGGAGGAACAGGAACAGCGCCAAATTGTCCCTTCAGCACACTGAGGAGATCAGGTTTTGAGGATGCAATTACTCGTTCTGCCTGTGAAGAACTATCGCCGAGAGATGGTGCTGCGTTAACGCTTGTTGATACTGCGGGTGCCGCAACCTTTTTTCGCTTCAAGGATGTGGGGATAAATGCCGTAGCTTCTTTCTTCAGGTCTCGTAATTGAGGAGCAGCAGACACTGTGGCCGCAGCACTGGGGGCACCAGTTGGCTGGAGGTTACCTGCTACCGGTTTGGGAGGCAATGTCACGGACGCATTTGGTATATGACTAGCATGATGTGCCTGATATGTCTGGTGGGGAAGCGCGGACAAGGGATCCTGGATTGCGGAAGCAGATTGTATACGGGGAGCAAATCCAGGGGGTGGGGGAGGTAGAGGGTGTTGCATGAAGCCAGTAGGAGGAAAAGGGGGGAAGCCTTGAACAGGAAATCCGGAAAGTGGAGGTGGCTTTACTGGAAAACCTGGCGGTGGTGGTGGAAGGGTATTCAAAAATTGAGGTTTGGGCGGAAGAGGAATACTAGGGTTCGGAAAACCGGGTGGAGGGGGTGGAAGATTAACTATAGATGATGAGTAGGATATATGCAACAGCGGTTCACTTAAGTGCGGACGAGGTGGTAATGGATGTTCTGGTGATTGGGGGTGAGCAAATAGTAAAATTGCCAGGCAAAAGACGCACGGGTCACGGCATTGGGAGGTGGGCCTTCTGGCATTGGGATATCGTCATCACTGTCGTTTTCACCACCGTCATCATTGGTTTCCGGAGGTGGTCCCTCGGGCATTGCGATGTCATCGTCAGTGTCTGGGATCATGACTGTATTAGGTGTCGTGCGTCCACTGGTATAGGATCATACCTTTATCGCCTTCATCATCACTAGTAGGTTCATCAGGCCGTAGTGCTACGAGATTGGTGAATATCCATAGTAACGATATAGGAGGGGCTTGACGAACGTCTCTCCATGTAAGGCATCCCGGGAGGAGGAACACCATAAGGATTCATAACAGGATCATAATAGATACTACGCTCAGGATGTCGGGGAAGACCGTGCTTGTTGAATAGGTTCCTTTTTGGAGGAGGAGCGGCAGGTTCCTTTTCATTGTCGTCTTTTTCTGATCGCCTTGCTCTATATACGAGCTTGCGCTGTTCCGGATGTTCCTTGACATATTCCTCTTTCTTTGCCATTACATTGGTAAGTTCAGTTTTTAGGTCTGCGAGACGCGTCTTGTCTGGAGCAGACAACTCGACAGCGTTTTCGAGCTTGGCGATCTCATGCTCGAGTTCTGCCAAAATACACAGTCAGATGGTGGACTCTACCATTGGGTAATTGTCCATACCACTGGTGTCTTTCTTGACCAAAGCAAAATCGCGAGCTTTGGACCTCTCTGTTTTGTTCTACTGCAATTAAGATTGTTACGACGATATGTAGAGTGATCAGGCGATTTTCTCGCCTTTTTTAGCTCTTTCTTTCGCTGAGCCTTTCCTACAAAGAGTCAGATGTCAATCCTGACCAGCAGGATATGTTTACTTACTGTAGGCATCTGCTGGGTTGAGATTCTTTCCCTTGGCCATTGTGGTAACTGACCTAAGACCCAAACCCAAGTTGCCGATACCGGACCCGCTCACGTGGCTTTATAATAGGGAGTCATAGTCCTCGATGGTTAGTGTTCTGTGGACTTGGAGTTTGGTTTGGATTTGGTATCGTGGTGCTCTACTTCCCACTGACAAGGAAGGACCCGGCATCAAGATCCTCAGTATCTCCTCAGGGAGTTATCGTAGCAAGAAATACCCACATTCTTTATTTCACTTTATGACATTTCAGATGTCAAGTACACCCACCGGCCGAGGAACAGTGACATCGAAGCGACCCACGAAGATGGCTTCATCTCAGTCTCTGAACCATCTCTTGAATTTCACTCTACCACCTAGACAGATTCAACCGTCCAATCTACCTAGGAGGAGCAGAAAACCAGGATCCCAACCCGTTTGGAACAAGGAAAGTTCGTATACGTGCACACCATGCTCATAAATATATGTTTCTTAACTAATTCCTGATCTTAGGGTTCGTAAATGCTCAGTATCGCTTCGTCATGAACCCCAACGGGGACTATACTGCACATTTTGCGGATCCCGACATGTATGTTCGCTATGTTGTCTTATCGGCGTGTCGCTTAGTACAAGTAGCTTTTTCCAATGGCATGATATATTGCAGGTCTTGGTACCTCGATCATCTGCCTTTGCTTCCGCTGTTTCTGGTGGTGAGCACTTATCTCAGGAAGAGGGCATAACTACCTGTCCTATTTGCCTTTCCCCGCCTACGGCACCGCGTATGACAAAGTGTGGTCATGTCAGTTCAGTCAGATCGCTCTACACCACCTTGCTAAACGCTTCTATGTCAGGTGTTTTGCTTGCCATGCATTCTCCACTATTTGAGCTTGTCTAACAACCTCAAGTGGGCTCGCTGCCCCATATGTTTCGATTCCATCAACGAGAGGCAACTTAAGAGTGTCAAGTGGTATGAGGGACCACCCTACGTGGGCGACGATCAAGACTCACCTTGTGCCGGAGGATCTTCTACTACGACTGCTGCTGAATTAGACCAAAATACCAGGCCATCCACTCAGCTGATGCGCATGCGCCTTATGCAGAGACCACAAATCACCACGCTCGCTCTACCTCGCTCTCCTTCCTGGCCATCAGATCTTCTCCCTCCACATCAAGCACCATTTCACTTCCTTCCTGACGTTTACGACTACGCAAAGTTTATGCTCGCAACTCCCGAGTATCTGATTTCAGAGATGTCGCTAGAATTGGATGCTCTTGCCCTTGAACACCGCATGGCCATCAGCATGCACGACGAACTGAGCTTATCTTTCATCGACGCCGCTGAGCGGAAGCTACGAGACCAAATCGCTCAAGCTACTGCTCTAGAGAGTCTCCCACTGAAGACAATTATTGATAAGGCTCAGAGAGAACAGGATGATATAGACCGCCGCTTCTCCTCGACAAATAGTCGCAAGAAGGCCGAAGAAGCGATGAACAGCCAACTGCCAGATGTTCCAGATGCTTTCCTTGCAACGTTGCGCAATTCATCTTTGTTGGAAGCAACAAATCCTGAAACAAATATTAACCCACCTCTCAATCGTATTCAACGACACCGTCGGAATATCAATCCACCCCCGCCCTCTACACAGACGTATTATTTTTACCAAGCTGCTTCAGGACTGCCCATCTTCTTACACCCTCTAGACATCAAGATCCTCTTTTCTCACTTCAAGGGTTACGCATCATTTCCTGACAATATTACCATCCGCGTCCAATCGGCTTCTGAGGGCACAGTAAATGACGATTTGCGGAAACGATGCAAATATCTCGCCCACATGCCAGAAGGTGCAGATGTTGTGTTTATCGAAGCCTCTCTCGAGGATGTCGTTGGGCCTGATGGTCTCAAGAGTTTCGAAGGGGCGCTGAAACTGAGAGAGAATCGAAGAAAGGAGAAGAACAAGAAGGACAACCGTGCTCGAGCTAGGGCGGAAGAGCGAGAAAGAGAGAGAGTCGTTGTTCCGCAATACAACGATGTGCACAATTTTACTATCACTGATACCTTCACCACTCAGGAGGGAATGGAGGAGGTTCCGGGGCCCTCCCAAGCATCGCCACAACCTACGGGTGCTTGGGGGTCAAGAAGCTTTGCCTCAGCACTACATGCTGCACCAACTACTCGCCATTCAACCCCATCCCATCGATCTGCAAGCCACGAAGTAGCAGACGAGTGGGATATGGACGCCGCTTGGCATGAACTGGAACAGCGGGGCTCTAATAACAATGGTCGCAAGAAAAAGAGTGGTAGTAGCCTCGTAATATTAGGCGGAGGCCCGGGTAGACGAAGGCGATAGTGTTTCTCGTACGTTGTGGAGTCCTCTTTGCTTAATACCTCATGTGCATTCTATCAGCCGTACACTCACACTTGCATGTGCATATATTTATATGTATCCTCTCAATTAAGAATCGAACTTTTGTACTGAACTCTTTGGCAATTTGTTGTCGCAGGACTGGGTACCGACGGGTTCACGATATAACCTGAGCAATACCATTCTATTTTCCCAAATTTAAGAGGTTTCTATAGATGCTAGCCAAGTCAATAATTTACTGGACAGAACCATATCCTTGGATGCAATTTTCCTGGGCGATACTAGCAGATCCACTCCTGATATAACATATCTTAGCAGGAATGCAATCGCCTGTACACGGGGGAGTGAGGACTGAACTCTTTCCCTGATAAGTATTGAATGTCTAAAAGAGTGGTGTATAAGTACAAAATCGGCCATTTAGAGCAATTCAGCCTGACCTGAACGAGTGACGGATCGATCTCCATTTCTGGAAGGGTGTCCCCACCGATCAGTGATGCATGACAAGAAAAACGGAGTTATTCTGACGCACGTTCTGTAACCAGATGCCACCAAGTGGCATTCAAAGGGTCCTGATCGCCCCATGTGATGTTTCCTCCGTAGGTCTTGCGCGTGTTGTATTCATAGTTATATGTGGGTCCATACTGAAGCTGAGAATCTAAAGAGGGAAAATCATTGACAGAGCTTTGCCATCTGGATGACATCAAGGTTAAAAAGCTTCAGCAAGAGGGAAAGCTACGATGAACGAACGTGTGTGCATCTAAAACTTCAAACGTCTGATGATGGCCGTTAGATAACACATCACATGTGTTTGCCAGTGCTTACCGAAGAATCAACTTCATAAACACGGAATCCCGAGTTCAGATTAGTCAGAGGTGTCACAGAAGGACCGATCTATATATGGGATGAGCTGAGATCAATTATGTTTTCAGGGAAATCTACCCAGGCGAGAGTCTGTGCAGTCTGTGCATTCATTTCCGTGCCATTGTTAGCATAGAATATCTATACCAAAGTAATCAGCTGCAGGTTGGATCAAAAGTTTTACAGTACATACCGACATCTGATCTTCATGGGTATGTCCCCAAAAGATATCTATATGCACAGATATCAATAAACTGGAAAGATAGAAATTGTCTCCCATACTTGCGATCACATGTGGTGAAAATCGATCGACTCTGTGGATAGCTTTAGTAAGTATTAAAAAAGAAAAAAATACTATATTACATCTGATAAACTGATGAATGTTAGCACCGTCAACGTTGTGGCGGAATGTTTAGTTGGTGAGGCGTAAACGTACATAGATTGGTTGGATTTAACAGGGGGTTTGTTCCATCCCACCCACTCAAAACGTGGCCCATGATCCAAACTACACATATGATTTCAATGACATGAGATTCGTCATTATGTTGGACACATACCTCGATCTCCTGCATCCTCAGCGTCTTGTAATTCATCTGTGAGGAACCTCAGGATACCAGATGTATCTGGGTGAGAGGAATTGATGTAATTAAAATAATTTGACCTTGAAAATGAACTCAGGACAAAGGATAGGTGGAAGAACGCTAGTCTCTGCACCTGTACCCTGTCAAGGTGAAAGAACATTATTTAATGAATGTTTGAGCAAAACGTGTATGACTTACACAGATTCGTGTTTAGACTAATGATTCGAAGTCCGTCGACACGTTTCACCATATACGCCGAATAATGAAGACGCGCCATCTCAATTGAAGCCTCCGGAAGCCAGTGCTGATGCCTCCATAGCGCAGACACATGATCGTACAACCTGTTCAATATTATAAATGGGGATCAAATCTGTTGATGATAGTCATCACCCTTACCAATCAAATTGTTTTCCTAGCTCGCCTTCCATTGCATAAGGTGCAGCCAAGTCTCTATTGCAAGTTAGCGGAGTGAACGCAGCCTGATAAAAGAGTTGCCCACTGGTTATAACTATCGTGATTGCCAAGGGTCGCGTAAACAGGACCTGGGCCAAGCAGTCGTTTAAATAGATCATATAGTACCACCTGCAAGTCCATGATCTATAAAACGATGGTCTACGGTAACAATAAGCTTACCTCTGAATATTCCGTGAACGCTCTGCAATGAAAAATAGAAATGAGTACTTAGCTTTATCTTGATATTGTATTGGAGATACACTCGCCTTGATTGCTGATTTTCAGAATCATGTGTGAGCATGTCCCCAGTAAACAGCGTGAATGCAAATCCGGTTTCCTCTGTTCCTGCAACCGCAGGGATAGCTTGCAAAACGGATAATATCAAAGCATATGGAGCATCACTAGTGATATTGTCAGAAGGGCAGTAAGCACCGCAGCAATTGTTTTACCACGAATATGCTCCAAATCGAGGCGCTGGAAACAATGGAGAATCGGGACTTTTAGTGTTGAATGCATTTGCACGACAACATTGACCGAGTGTACAGTTTGCCTCGGCACCAGTAGCGTAACCTGTAGGTACATCAATTCATGACATATCAAGGCAATGAATTATGCTTACGCGCATCGATATGGAAATCGGAAATGTGAAGTACTTTGAGGCGTTTCCCGCTAGGTTGTTTGGAGGGAGGGAGTGGATTAGGTTTCGGTTTTGCGAACCAATCAGTCAAATTAAGAGGCGATGTTGGCGGTAATGGACAGAGACTGAGGAACTCATGACAGAGCAGCTTGGAGCAATTTAGCAACCGAATGATGGGAGCATGGTCAATTGTTTTACCTGTCCATCATATCCACCTACATCTGCCAAAGATGCCACTTGCGTCAAGATGTTGCCGATAGCAAGGCGACTGTAGGTATTTGCACAAGTGGATGAATATGAGAATAATTCGCAGAGTTGTACGGCCAATTCTGAGCCTTCTTCGGGAGCAGCGAGCGCTACAAATTTGGCAACTTCAAGAGATGCTTGGCAGCGAGCGCATGTATTATTTCCGAAGGTGGGATTCTTCGCAATGGACTGAATTTGTGCAATAGCCTGCTGAAGGATTTTCGAAGACGAAGCCTTTGGAGGTAAGGGGTGGGGATCTGTGGTATCATTCTATTTTGTTCAGAAATAGTTATCAGATATAATGTGGAGTAGATTGACGCAAATGAATTGTGAACGACCTGCGGTATGTTATTGGGATCCGTCAACCGCAGTGGGAATATCTCGTGCTGTCGGAAGGGATTGGAATTTATTTCAGACTTTGACAATTAATGGTACGTGGACTCACTGTCACAGGATCGGATATCACTGGTTGAACCTGCGCTGAAGTTGCAGTGGGAGAATTATAGTACTGTGCGTACACGGAGGTTGGGAAAGTACCAGGCGCGGTGTAATTCGAGGGAGAGATCCCGTCATCTCCCGAGGCGGCGAGAACGGCGGTAAGACATAGTATTACTCCGATGAAGGACAGACGGACACTTGAGGGCATGGATAGTGCTCAAGCAGTTTTTGAATTGTCAGACTTGGATGAAAGCTCGCTGCTTATACAAACCTGTTTAATTTATAGCACGTTGACATAACGGAATGTTCTAAAGAAGGTTTAGATTAGACGATTGGAAGACATCTTTGGGTGAGGGACAAACGTGCCATTTTTACCGAGTGAGGACTAATTTCGCACCGGTCAGCGCAACCGCTACTACGGCTTGATTGTGGACCCTGTCTCGCTTGCGAGATATGCTGATTATTCATAAGGTGGAGAGTCGAGAGTACTTGGATAAACTTGAACCTATGAAATCGAGAAGAAGTCAGCAGATAGTATTACTCGCGCGACCGTACTTTCATATTTACACCTCACCTCCGAGTCGCGAGCACTCCGGATGCGTTATCTTGAAGGTTTAGACTATTATTGGTGTGCAATCCAAACGCCACGATCAAGCCACGATTGGTGCACATGAATTTCAAACGGACACTGGACGGTCACGCGCACGCGTGTTCAATTCTGTCACACAAGTCCGCTGGTTTGTATTCTACAGGACACTTACAGTGCTACATTGAAACTCAATATCAATGGCAGGCGGCAGTCCCCTGTTAATGAATTTGCCGGACCAGATACAATTGTCTAGGTTTCATGATTTAGATAACATAGCATGAATCCTGGGCGTGAAACCCCTGATTATACCAGCACGCAGATCAGAGAACTACATAGTAGTTACATTTACCTTCGATCGGCAACAGGCCATCTACTCAAACAAGACAGTTGAATATATAACAAGCATTCGATGGTACATACAAATTCAATCGATAGAAAACTGGGAATGGCATGGTATGCAGTACCTCACATGATGCAGAATGTACGGTTTATCGAAGAGCTAGGGTTCCCGCAAAACTCCAAAAGATCTATGTGCGAAAGCAGAAGTGTGCCGGCTTGGTCAGTGATGTTTTGGATATCAAGAAAGACACAAACATGCGGAAGATAAGTCAATTACAAGTTTGATAGAAGCCGTAAATCCAGCCAGCGGATAATGATGGTACAACGATTGATGTGTGAGTGGAATATTATCGGTCAGCGACCTTCGTGATAATAATACTACGGTCCTGTAAATGACAGGATGAGCCACCGTAAATATATCTGGAAGAATGTGTATTCAGCACTGACCAGGACAGAGCGCAATCTACAAGCGCGCAAAGGTATATGTGAAACTCAGGTACGATTTGGACAACTGTTACTGTTGCACTCCGCGGTCCGCTTTTGTATCTCATCCTTCCGACTGACTTTACCCCGAGCCTTCTCTTCCGCTATCCTTCTTGATTCCGTCCACAACTTGAGTGTGTAGTCATGTAGTGCTTGGGAATATAATATGAACGGGTCGCTATTAAAACCATCAGAAGGAGGCGATATTGAGGAAGAATCAGAGAGCATGAGCAAAATGTTCGACAAAGGCAAGATGGCCGTGACGGAGACTCTTCAAAAGTGCAATTTATACCGTATATCGTAAGAGGGAATATTTATACATGTGCTGGAATCCTGGTGTTTTCAGTATTCCGGATCATTGGACCGCCGATTTGTTGTTGCTCCACAACAGAAATTGCCTCGGCGCGACAGACTTGGTCGCTTCGGCATCATTGACATGCTTTGGTGTTGCACTTGTATTATGATATCTTAGGGGGGACGCCAGATTAATGGGTTGGTGTGTTTGGAATGATATAATATATTTTTGAGCAAAAAAGACAGCCATGTTTACCTACCTTTCGATGAATGAATGAAAGCAAAGGAGGTTTCGACATAACATGATTTGATTTTTCGCAGTCACACGTTCCTAAAAGGTAATGGTTAGTTAAGCGCCTTCTTGAGAAGCTCCAGTAATGCTGTCATCTATACCCCAAAATCCGCCTTGGAACGATGATTTCAAGTACTTCAACCTGAAGGATTTCGGGGATATACAACATATACACGCACAGTATTGCTGTAAATGTCGTTGGTGATATCGTGGGGTTTTATTCCTCAAGCGATCTAAATTATACTATTTCCCTGTTGTCAGTTGACGCCGGGTAATAGTTATTTATGACTACTTTACCCATACCATGGAGTTATGTACACAATCCATTGAATAGTCACATATACACGCCTTGGGAGGCTGATCTGCTTATGATAAGCATGACCTTGCAAAGCAGTAATTGGTGCTCCAATGGTGTGATCGCCGGCAAGGCAAGCGGACATTAGCAAGCCCGTAATAAACAGGTTTACCTGCCTTTATAATCAATCCTTAAACTAGCTGCTACATGAAAGATACATCATAAAGGTGCACACAACAGGAAGAAATGTCCCAGATTAACAAAGACTTGTATTGTACGAGTTACAACGTTCGAACTCACCTTGTGACATATACCATCACGACCATATTCCCGTGGTGGAGTACTGGTGTGCAGCTGACCTTTGCAGTTTTTGAAGCCTGCCACGAGTCCGGATTGTATAGTGTTCTTTTGGTAACTTTAAATCCCTCCAATTCAAGAAGCCTGACATACTCTCCTGACGCCGGCTGATGTGGGTAACTGATATCATGGTTACATCGATAAACATCATCGATGTAAACACGATATCAGCTGCCTACATACTAGGTCCATACGTCGAGGGTTCCAACTTCAGATACTGACGGCGTGTTATTTTTATCAATCGATCGTTTCGGGCTCCAGTCCACGGGTAGAGTATTTGGGATATGCATGAAGGATTGCGGTTCCGGTACAGAAGTAAATAAATATTTTCCAGGCGTTGGAGCCACGCGAGTTTGGCGACTTCCACTCCTCGAAAGAATGTATTCGGAACTGCTAAGATGGTCAAAGAGGTAGCTCCACTTTTGCAAGTGCAGACTGTTCATTCCGCATGTGCGGCAGCTCCACTTGGCAACCCCATCCTTGCGAGTGAAAGCGCGGTTGCGAATACACTCTAAACGGGAGCATATTCTCCTTTTGAATGCAATAAGGTCTGTGGTTCATTTGGGCGGAGCCTTTCAAGAAAAGGGTATATACCTTAACTGTGGAGCGTTGAATAGATTTTAACCAATCACCTGCCGTAGATATAAAATCACAACACTGAACCTTAATGCTACAGCACATATATGATCTCTCGGCATGGTTTCAGCTAGCTGGCTGGCAACGGAATCATCCAACATTCAAATGGAGTTGGATATCAGGATTTAGATCTCCTGCAAAAAAAATTGGTTGAGAAAGGCTACAGAGCTACATCCAGCGGTCCAGGGCGGAAATAACACAATAAATACTGTGGAAACATGAGCGGGAGCCATTAAAAACATATTACCACTCACAGGCTAGTTCTGATATTGACAATGGGTTTCATTATGCCTCAAGAGGGTCTTTCTACAAACAGTCCTTGCCCATCGTCGAGCACCACGAATACTTTATGACCGTGTATCCATGGTGCAGGGTCTTGGTTTTCAGAGCCAACGACGCAGGTTACAGATTTTCGGCGGTGTTTCTTGGAGGCTCTTTTTATTCGTTTCAATGACCAATCGGATGGCTGCACTCTGAGGCCTGTTTTGTGGCTACGATTACTGCTTTGTGTGCTGCCCATAAAGACTTAAGCATTGGGGACTCATCAGATGGAGCGATGCAATATGTTTTGGAGCACTTACTTCTGTAAAGGGGGTTCGGATGGGTGCTGCAAATGCGCCATACGGATTTGCCTGTTAAAGGGTTGGCAGGTACCAGATTAAGGGTATATAGGCTCGAATTGTTCGACCCTTGAGAGACTGGGGCAGTGTTACTTGATGCGGAGTCGCAGCGGCGTTGCTGGGAGGCCTGATGAGTTCTGACAGGCAACCGGAAGTTAGCTGTCGGACGGTGGTAAAGAAAGGGACCTGGCTATAGATGGGCAATATCGGATGCGATTGGTATCATCAATAAGTCCCTGATTTCAGGAAACAATATCCTGACATTTGGACGCTGATAAGCCATTCACGTTTGATCGAATGCACATCTATGTAGCGAATTGAAAGTACGGAACGGATGCAAAAGGGGATTGCCCAATTGGGAGGGACAATCGATCCACCGTCACACGTGGCATTTGGCCGCGTCGCAATACTTTGCTTCTCTATTTACCGTCATTGGCAAGGTTTGCATCCTACAAGTCCTTCAAATCTGCACTGAGATATCTCATAAACTCAAAAGCTGTTGGTGATGGCAAGCACAGCCTTGAAACATGTGGGCATGGTTCAATTTCATAGACCTCCTGGTTGTTCTGATCACAAAATGGATAGGCAACTACATCGACAACCTTGCAGCAAGCTCAGACGGCTGCTTTACTCTCTTTATTGAACCTAAACAGTCCAGTAGATCTACCGGGAGGTACAAATACTCCAACTGGTAAAGCGAGCACTCTTTCAAAAGCATCTCCGTCATCTGGGCCTCCGGTATGGAAGGTTCTTGTCCTGGACCAGCAAACCAAAGATGTACTCGCCACGGTATTGCGTGTCCAAGACCTGCGCGATGTCGGCGTTACTTTGCATGTGTGAGCACACTGATGAAGAGCAATCCGAACGTCAGTGCTAACAGAGTAATTTCCGTCAGTCAACTGCATTCCCTGCGGCCTCCACTTCCCGATGTGCCTGCCGTGTATTTTGTAGCTCCTACTCCAGCCAATATACGGAGAATAGGCGAGGATCTTGGAAAATGTCTTTATGAATCCTTCCACCTCAGTTTCGTAGAACCTCTCCCTCGCGCGCTTCTGGAAGAGCTCGCTGCCTTTGTTGCAGCGGATTCCACAGGCGACTTGGTTGAGCAAGTGAGTTTGAGCTTTCTGCAGTATGTAACGATGCCATTTAATAATATCATACCAGGTGCTAGATCAATACCTATCATTTATCTCACCTTCGCCATCGCTCTTCTCCCTCTTGCCTCCAAACCCTCAACCAGCCTCCTCAGACCAAGCCGGACCGTCTCAATCCAAGTCTCTGACGACGTATCAACTTCTCAACTCTCCCTCCTCGACGGAACAACAAATAGAAGCGGAAATCGAGCGAATAACCAATGGTCTCTTCAGTGCTGTTGTTACAATGGGTATACACATTGTCTTACTATCAATTTCATATATACTGACATGCCCTTAGGACATGTACCTATCATACGTGCTCCTCGAGGTAACGCAGCAGAAATGGTTGCAAAGAAACTGGAGGTAAAGATACGAGACGCAATACTAACGGCTTCTCGCTCGCATGCACCAAGTACTTCCTTATTTTCTCAAGATGCTTCCGGTTTATCGAATCTGCAGCGACCACGTGAGCACAATAATATGCCTTGAGTTCGACGCGGACTAATCTTGTGAGGAAGTACTGCTTATCCTTGATAGAAACATCGACCTTGTCTCTATGGTGTCTCATGGGTGGACATACCAAGCCCTTGTCTCCGATTGTCTCGAAATCAAACTGAATCGTGTAGTGGTAACCTATCCTCAGAAACGTTCATATGATCTTGACTCGAAGGATTTCTTTTGGGCCAAAAATGCTGCCAATCCTTTCCCTCAAGTCGCAGAAGAAATCGATGCAGAGTTGAATAAATACAAGCAAGACGCTGCCGAAATAACCCGTTCAACAGGCGTCAGTGATGTTAATGATATCTCTCAGCTGCAAGTACCGACATTCTTTGTGTTTCCTCGTCCTCATTTGTTTGCAGCGATGTATCTTCGAATGCTGCCCATCTAAAAACAGCCATAACGCAACTACCAGAATTGACAGCAAGAAAAGCGACGCTGGATACACATATGAACATTGCTACAGCTTTGCTAGAGCAGATCAAGAAGCGTAGCTTGGATGAATTGTTCAGTACCGAAGAGGCTATCACCAAGCAGGTGAATGCGCTAGCCTCCCATCACTGCGAGCAATGCACTCACATCCCCGAGTCAGACTGTTACATCTATCCTTGAAATCTTCCGCGCTTCAAGATCTCCTGATGCCACACTCAGCCCTTCTGACAAATTACGCCTGATCTTGGTCTTTTACCTTTCATTGCCCGACAATGCGATAAGCAAAGATGACATAGCCGAACTGGAAAAAGAACTGAAAAGCGCAGGGGCTAATACCGCGGCATTTGAGTACGTGAGGCGAACAAGAGAAATCTCACGCATGACTGTTACCGCGACCGTGGGTGGTACCTCGACCCCTGTGTTAGGAAGCGGCCAAGGAGAATTATTTAGAGGGTTTACTGCGCTAGGAAACAGGGTATGTTGATTATCATGCATGATTCAGGGAAATCCTTCTCAGCTTTAGGATTACTTCTCCCATAGCTTACCGATCGGCTCAAGGAAGGCGGCTTGGAGAATCTCATTTCAGGCGTGAAGAACTTCTTACCTGCCAACAAGCTGCTCCCAGTCACAAGATTAACAGAAGCCTTAATGGACTCTTCATCCGCATCGAATCAATCCTTGCAAGAAACTGACGAGTACATATTCCTCGATCCTCGTGCCCCTCGCAACGCCAACGCCGGACTTGGAATCTCAGGAGGAATGGCGGGGTCTGGTATGGGTAATGCCGCAGGGCCTGCTCGTGCCAAGAGGATGGTTTTCTCAGAAGGAATGGTCTTCGTTGTGGGAGGGGCGGGTTACGTCGAGTACGGGAATCTGGAAGAGTGGGCAGCAAAGACTGGGAAGAGGGTAACTTATGGTGGTACAGAGATTGTAGACCCAGGAGGCTTTGTCAGTATCTTAGAGGATCTCGGCCAGACCTCGTAGAGGGGTGCGTTTATGATATTTTTGTTATTACTTACACTTGACTTTCAACTATCCTAAAATCAAAACGATTTATATGAAGCACAAATGAATATAATGATGCAATTTGATATGGCCCTGAGGATGAGGATCATTTCTTATTATTGGATCGCATCGCTAGAATTTGCACCAATCGGATACTAAACAAACAGGTCAGTGCAGGCGAATCGTGAGGCACAAATAGACATACAAGATATTGATCATATCAAGCTCCAAAGCAATGGCTTCTTTCATGGGATCACGGGGAACGAGGCCCATTTCAGCCATCCGTGCATGTTGCAGAATCTTTTGGGTGCTTAAAAAGAAGTTGGGCATCAATGATCCTCGCTGGTGAGCAAGACTGAGCTTACTCGTAGAGAACAAACCCGCCAAATACAGCAAGACCGCCGTAGAGGGAAATAGACTCAGCAACAGCAAGTCCACGCATACCCATGGGAAGCGCCATGGGAGCTAGTGCACTAAGGGCAACGACCGTAACGCCTGCTAACAGGGGACCACCCATGTACAGATACTTGTCATTCCTGAGTTTTTGTCAGCAAGATAGCCGGAATGTAACAACAGCGAGCATACTTAGCGGTGGCACCAACGTATGATAGAGACCCGACGACACCGCAAGTATAAAGGGCAGCCCGGGATAAAATTGCAGGGCTAAAGAAGAACAAGGGGCTAAGTGTTGCAGCTTGACAGGCGTTGAATGCCTTTCAAAAGATTATTAATTCGGAGACACTTCCGTTGAACACAAAGCAAATCACATACCAGCCAGAATAAATGTTTTTGAACAGTCTTTTCTGGTGGTGTATAGTATACGCCCATCATAGACCCGATACTGCCAGCGAGACTGACACCAAGAACGACCCCTATGGGTTTCATTAGCAATCATTCTTCAAACATATGTTGAAGCCATACATGGATTGGCCGCCATAATTCTAAAAGCGACACCCGACCTAAACAAGCCTCGAGCGGCGATGGCAGTCAAGGCCAGCCCTGCTCCTGTGTATTTGAAGGAATCATGCAGGTAAGACTGTTCTGCGGGAGTGAGACTATCACGAGTGTCTCTATTCAAGAACGCATCCGTCGCAATGATAGTTCCAGCAACTGCAATCTAACCAGGAAATTGTTGTTGCAAATGAAAGTTGTAAAGTAAGGCCAACTTACTGCAGTGATACCGTAACGCTTCCACGCATTCTCGGCGGATGGTCGAACTATTGTCTCTCCGTCCGTTGTTATAGTACGAGAAAACCGAGACAGAACGGTCGGAGACGAGATGGTGGGTCTTTTCTGGAGGATACTCCGAACATTATTGGATCCGCTTCGGGTGGACAATGGTTGTGACCGGCATCGTGCAACAACTTGTATAAAGTTGCGATTTAGACTTGGCCGCAACGAGTTAGATATTCCTATAGGAAACATGATGGAGAGAGAAGGGAATGTAATAGGATGGGATTGGGATGGAATGTATAATAATGATTGGTGGTGGGACTACGTCACATCATCGGCACAAAAAGTTTAATAATCGTCACACACACATGGCGATGGTCAAACTAACGCATTACACATGCTTATACTGTAAAATAAACTGAGGAACTTATCGAAGTAATACAAAATGACATGGCCGAATGCTATATGGAGTGACCAGATCGGAGAGCGGGCACCTTGGACGGATCAATGATGGCCACGACACGGCGTTCTAAAGCAAGAGCAATCAAAGACTTGTTGTCCCATTGTCTCCAATCAATCTCGAAGACACCAGACTTTTCACCACTAAACCATGACCATATCTTCTTCTTGTCCTAGCCACTCGCCATTAGTCAACCAAGCCAATGTGACCCATGGTGCAACTTACATGAACGTCATATATGTGCAAAGAGCCATCTCCTCCACCTGACGCGAGTTGCAATCCGTCTGGACTGAACCTCAAGGCATAAACGTGCTTGAGATGATCAGAAAACACTTTGAGACATTCTCCTGTCTTCGAATCCCACAGACGGGCTGTCATATCAAACGATGCTCTAGATACAGGTACATTAGGGAAATTCGACAAGAAAAGCAGGAATACTTGCGTGGCTAGCAATTCATTCTGGCTGGAAACAGTATTGGGGCACCAATCCACAGAGGTAATGCACTGTCGATGACCCTCTAATATTATTGGAGGCGCAATCGACTTCTGATTGTGGATATCTGCTATAGACCAAATCCGCGCCGTGCCATCGTCTGGACATGACACTAGTTGCGTACGCGAAGGGTTGCATTTAATTGAATTCAGCTCGCTAGAGTGGCCCCTTGGGATATGTCAAAACAACAGTCCGGCAATTGGTTAACAGTAGAACTCACTTGAGTGTTTGTATCGGTTGTGTGCCATTCAATGACACTATATGGACCAAGCGATCTGCACCGCAACTTGCAAATGTCGACTCGTCCAACCAGTCGACATCCAAACAGCAACCTGGTTGGTTTGAGCGGAGAAAAGGAGATACAGAGCTAGATACTAACCATCGTGGATCCGAAAATGTCTATGAACTCTTTTATTTTTGACATCCCACACGCAAGAGCTACCGTCCAAACTGGCCGTGACTAGCCACTGACCGGTTCGAGAGAACTTTCCAGCAAATATAGGCCCCTGTCAAATGGAAGTTCTAACCCCTGAGGCCCTAACTTATCGATACAGATAATTTACCTTGTGGCGACTTTCAGATAGATATATTTTTCCAGCCGCGGTACAAATGCGAAGTATGGAGTCGTAGGAACCTATGGCAACTAGAGATCCATCATGGTTCCAGTCGAGAGATGTCAAATCGGCTTGAGATGTTGAAGCTAGGTCTGATAAAGTGATTGAAGGTCGCAATGATGCGTGAATAGTGGGCGAATCATCGTCTTGAATGTTAGGAATGTTCCAAAAATTGACCACGGCATCTCTTGACCTAGACGAAAAAGATACGTGATAGTTGGAGCCAAAGGGTTCACAGTAATTAAAACACAAACTTACCCGGAGATCAGCTGGCCAGGAGTACTAGGGTTCCAAGCAGCCACAAACACCTGTAATAGTTGATTGAGTCGATGTAGCATAGTAGATAGTGGAGTAGATCATTACTTCTGAATTATGTGCTTGTAGTAGGCGAACTGCGCTCGGGTGTGGGACATCTGCGGGAGGTGTGTGTCGCTTTGGGTTTGTTTTCTTGGCATTAGAATCTGAAGAGCTTTGCTGAGAGCCGGGGGTCGATCTCACGTCTTTTGATTTTAGAGCCGGTGCTATGATAATTAAATACAGAGGCATTGATAAGGGGTTTCTGAGATAACGCACCGTCAACATCCATTGAAATTGATTTATCTCCGACGTCCTTTCTCGGGCGTTTCTCGACTCGACCTTCTTCTGTTGAAGGCGTGCTTGATTTCCTCTTGACTCCGACATCACCGTTTGCTTTCAAGCTGTGATCCGCCAAGGCTGAGCTTATTGCAGTTGGAGCTAGTGGCACGGTTGCTGATACATCGAGCGAACAAACGTGGGGTTCAAGCAGAGAGAATCCGGTCTTGCAGTTGTTTGAGAGTGAGTCGCCCTTCCAATGAGCCTCTACTTCGGTATAAAGCAAGGCCTTGCTTAACAATTCGACCAACTCCCCACGTGGGATATGCTTTTTCATGTGATGCGAGCGCTCGAGACAACTCTCCATCCGTAGAGAGAATGCGGAATGATGGAAACCTGAGATGCAAGATGGTGATAAATGAAAGTCAAGCAGAAAGGCAGCAATACACACCTGAATCTTGAAAGTAGGCATGGATGAGACAGTTAACCTCATCTGCAGTTATCAATAAGGGTGCAGCCATATGATAATCTAATAGTAATATGTCCACAGATCGAACTTCGGTGCAAGGTGAAAGCCAAGTTACAGTGCGTCGGAGTTTGATTTCTACTTTTGGTACCCTAACTACACCACCCGCTTAGACTTGCTTGTTGACGATTATTCTTCCTCTGCTGAGCTCAATCAAAACAAGTTCAGTTGTTATCGACAGAAATCTCAACATCGTGTTCTTAATTCATCATTCAACGCGCTTTCATGATCAGGAATGATCTGTGCATAACTTTTTTATTCCACGATATCTCTTCAAGTTCTTCATGAAACACGTGACTCTCCTGATGAATCCTTCCATACGGGATTCCGGCCAGCGATAGAATACAATCTTGCCCAACAGTGAATTTCCCAAGCCTGACCTGTCATTCTCACTGGTTAATAAACCCCACTCACCTCTAGCTGTCTAGCGTATCGAACATCAATATGGACTTTGAAGACGAGGACGACGGTTATGACGGACCTGACGCTTATCTCGAGGGGGATGACAACGTGTTGGAATTCGAAGAACAAATCATCGAAGAGGAAAGTAGTAGACCACCTCAAAATGACAGTCTTGCAGTGTTGCGTTGTAGGCATTGTTCGCACGAATGTCTTTCAGAACCTATCTCAGATCTCTTCTAGCTCTGTTTGCTCTTCGACAGCCGGGAGAACCAGCACAGAGCACCGCTGCAACCAACGTACCAGCATCAAATGGTGGCCGCGTTATTCAACTGAGCAACCTCACCTACGCCGATCTAGCCCGTCTATTTAGCAGTGAAAACACTGGTAACGCAGACGAGGATGAAGCGGAGTTTACTGACGAAGATGATGATGAGGATCCCTACTCCGAACGGGGTGTCAATAATAATCTATGGTATGGCCCCCATAAAGAGCCGCAGAAAAAAGGCGTAGAGCTCCTAAACAGCGGTGAATTTGGAGGGATTGGCCCGAAAATCAGAGTCAAGAAGAACAACAGAAACATCGCCAGATTGCTGCTCAATAGGTCCTCTCGATCCCGAAGCACTGCTTACAGAGAAGAAATCTCTAGTGTATGTCTGATGATGTATCGATCGATGATGCAAATTCAGTTTTCTTTAGCATGTTCTACCGAATTCAAACGGTACGGCTGTGGCATCTTATGGTGCAAATGCATATTGCGGCCAATTCTCCACAGGTATGTTGCCCGCTGGAGTAAAAAGTTCAATGCTGATGATGGTCGACAGACTCGTCATTCTACTACACTTGTTGCCAAGGTATGTTTGTCAACGCTATGTTGACAGTCCTCATTCTATAGATCTATTTAGACTTCCGTCTCCATATTTATGACATGACTGCGCCACCCACATCGTACGTCAAGCGTAACCGTGCAGCGAGGCGCAGCGCAACTGGTCAATGGGATGTCGATGATCGCGATCATGAAACGACACTGAAAGTACTCAAGACAATCCAAGGCCATCCTGGGCGGTGGACGGTCACTGATTCCCACTTGAGCCCTGATAATGAAAGGTAAATCAGAGCCGTTTTCCATTCACTAAATCTGATCTTTTCTCACATCAGGATGATCTATTCAACAATTGTAAGGTTTTTTGTCACGATGATAAAGTTCAACGCCTGATAATATGTAGTCTCCGACAGTGTACATGACCACCACACTAGATTCTTCGACCGTACAGACTCCTATTCGATTCGCGGATCCCCCTCGACGTCAACCACGCCCCACATGGGGATTCTATGACGAAGATTCATTTGGAATATGGAGTTGCAGGTTCTCTGCTGATGGGAACGAAGTCGTAGCTGGTGGAAGCGGTCAGATATTCGGTAGGTTCGAAAAAGCCTCCTAATACTAAGACTAACTCTCCACAGTCTATGACCTTCTGTCTGATCGAAGAACAGTGAAAATCCGCGCCCATGATGATGACGTCAATAGCTGTTGCTGGGCAGACACGGCTTCCGGCAATGTGCTCATAAGTGCTTCTGATGATACTTTCCTTAAAGTCTGGGATCGTCGGTCTCTGGGCGCGTCCCAGAAACCTTCAGGTGTTTTAGTTGGCCATACGGAAGGTATAACCAATGTCTCTGCTAAGGGAGATGGTCGATACATCATTTCCAACGGCAAGGATCAAGCACTTCGGCTGTGGGATCTGCGCAAGATGTGCAGCAGTGAAGATTTTGACAATGGCGCCAACAGGGACTTCCGGTCACACAGCTATGACTACAGGTGAGGCTACTTGAACAAGGTTGGCCAGGCTCTAATCCCTCGATTATAGATACGGGCATTATCCCAAGCCTAGGCGTGCTGCTCATCCTAACGACTGCAGTGTGATGACGTATCGAGGCCATGCTGTCTTGCGCACGCTTATACGTTGTCATTTTAGTCCAGTTGAGACTACTGGCGGCCAATACATTTACTCGGGTTCGTCCGATGGCAGAATCCATGTAGGTGGCAGTCATTGGTCTTGTATGTGCATGACCTTGATTTTCGCTTTAGATTTGGTCACTGGACGGCCAAGTAGTGCAGGTGCTCGACCGCTCACACACACTTCCTATGGCATTTGATCCGCGGGGGCCTGAAGTGGAGCCAACGGGAGGTGCTAAGAATCTAGTATGTGTTCGCGACGTTAGTTGGAATTCGACGGTGTGGACCTTCTATAAGTTGGAATTCGGCTTTACTCATCAAATGTCGACAGGAGCCTGTAATCATGAGCGCAGGATGGGAAGGCTCCCGAACAGGAGGCAGTGTTGTTGCACGACATGAATGGAAAGGGCTATCCAAGATGGCTCATTCTTTGGAGGACTGGACAGAAAAGGATGGGTTAGAGAGACTCGAACAAACGACAAGACGATCCAATCGTAATCGTCGCCTTCCCGGAGCATATGCAATTGAAAGTGATGATGAGTAAAGTAAAGGCAGTGTATGTCTAGAACTTTATAGCTTGGATTCGAAAATGCGCACAATGTACTAACCCTCATATTTCATGAATACATATAATATCACTCGCCCTTTTTGTTGTTTAGAGAGTCCACAGACAACGGGTGTGCAGTGCGTTGGTTGGTACATACATAGTAGTAGTACTCAATATGGAACGTCTTGCGTCTAACAAATCATACATGGATAGGTTTTTATCAACACTAGTAACTACTACTAGCATATCGGACTCGGCTTGCTCAGAACGGAGTATTATCTCTTCAATCCAACGATGACTGCGGACGCCCAATTATATGGTTTTCCGCCCGGGTACTTTGTGATTCGCTCTGTTGCAACAGGTCGTTTATGGGATGTAAGTATGGACGAGGTGGAGGATGGAACTGAGATCATTCTTTGGCCAGAGAAGGATAACTCACTCGTTGAAGGCAAGTAAAAGGTTTGCACTGGGTGCATGGTGGCGCTCACCTTTACAAATGACCAGGTCTCAGAGTGGTGGAATCAAATAACCAAGTACGACACATTTCCCATGTCTAAGAAATTGTCCATGAACCATAGTATGTTTGGTACACAGGTTTTCTTCATCGATCCCTCGGGAGCTTTGTGCTCAAGATCATCTGGACATGCGATCGACATCGAGGGTCAGTTCAGGTTTTTGCAACTTTATCTGTACGCTCCATCTAAATCTGATAATAGACGAATGCCCGGTGCTACGGCATCGTCGGCCCATCTCCCAGCCGTTCCCAAACGCGTATTCTCATCCTCTTCCGCAATTTTCATATTCTTCTGAGACACAACGAATCACAGTCTCATTCGCCAGTGACCCTCTGTATCCTCCAGTTATAAATGGAATCCCGCCGTCCAATTCATGGAGACGTAAATCATACATTTTGACAGCTGTTCCTATGAGGAAACCGAAGTCCCTGATCGACAATGCCTCTGCCTTCTTAACATCCGCTGTAACGAGCCCTTTGTCCTTCTTCGGTGCAATGGCGTTGCAACCTAAGGCAACCCCGGAAGATGTTCTAAGTGCGAACATCGATTTGACTGAAGATGAAACCCTGGAACAGGATCGCGGAGAGGATGGCGAGGCGGATGACTCTTCTGAGCTTTCCAGAAAAATCCGGGTTCTTGCTATCGATCCGCGGGCTTCGTTTCCAGATGGCGAAAACGCCAGTAGACGTCAACAATGGATCGTTGTGCCATTGCGCACAAAATCAGCCACTCAACGCATTTCTTCCCCTAGCAAGGCCAGATAATCAGGATTAGTTTAGTCTCATTGATACTCCAGCTAACAGCAATAGCACACAATCGACTGGAAGCCGCCTGTTTAGTGTATGAGTATCGCAGTAGTAGGTCTGTAAATGATTGTGGAGACGTGTAACTTACAAGTACGATTGTGTAAACTACATAGCATACGACCCATCTGTACGGAATCATAACATGATCCATAGTCAAAATCTTGCTACCACAGCCTTGATAGCATTTGGCGGTTTTTTTGGGATTAAGCGGTGGGGCGTCTTGATATTCTTCGAGATAAGGACCTGCAGGTCCAGTTATTTTTGTTCACAAGACATGTAGATCGATTGGTGGGGGTTATAAAGGGAGCAAGGATGGTACTTATTTACTGTCCTCCTGAAAAAATGGTCCTTGCACGATTTCTTTTGGCAAGTGTGATTGCCGCTCTCTATGTTCAAGCCCACCAACTTGAACAAACACCTTTGGGAGACTTTGAGGTTCCAGAGACATGGCTTTCAAAATATGGAAAACAGATCGACCAACCTTTCTCTGGCCCACTGGCGTTTTCTCATCTGACCTATTCGCGCTGTTTAGAGGATGAATCCGTTGACTTTGACATTGCTGTTCTAGGAATGCCGTTTGATACGGGCACTTCTTACCGTCCTGGTGCCCGCTTTGGACCTTATGCCATCCGCTCTGGAAGTAGAAGGCAACGCGAGGCTCGGGGATATAGCCTTGCATGGGGAAACAACCCATATGAGCAAGGCTCGAAGATCATCGATTGTGGGGATGTGAGTCATATACTTATTCGTTTCCAACAATGCAAAGTGATGTGACAGAGCGTCTTTACAGGTACCCGTCATCCCGTTCGATAATGCTCTAGCATTAGACCAAATGGAGGTTGCTTATTCAACTCTGTTGGCAAGACCTATCGCATCAACTGATTCCTCTTGGGCGAAAGGCTCGTTCCTAGCCAAAGACGGCCGTGAACATCCAAGAATTGTGAGGTATGGACAATAATTTACGTTCCTCATTCAACCCTAATCCCATCGCCAATTCACAGCTTGGGAGGTGACCATACCATAGTCCTCCCGATCCTTCGCGCTTTGAACAAGGTCTATGGCCCGGTGTCGGTAATACATTTCGACGCGCATCTAGATACATGGGAAGGTTATCCTGGAACAGTGACTGAACAATCCAAAGTTACCCATGGAACCTTTTTCTACCTCGCAAAAGAAGAAGGCCTTATATCGAATACTAGTATCCACGCTGGCATTAGGTGCAAATTACAGGTAGACACTCTTCACATTCCTTCAGCGAAGATACCGACGATGATTTAGGGTATTGAAGACATCGAAAACGATGCGTATGTAGGATTTCACTACATTACTAGTGATGACATCGACGATCATGGGGCGCCCGCCATAATCAAGCGCATCAGAGAAAGAGTAGGCGACTCCCCTGTGTACTTGAGGTGAATTGTTTCTTGTGTTCGTGCTCTATATGGCGTCTTGATCTTGTGAAAGTTTAGATATTGATGTAATTGGTGAGAGGGACGTTCTTTGCCTTTAGTGCATACTGAAGCTTGGTTCCCAAGATCCTGGTCTTGCACCTGGCAGTGAGTTATACACACTGTATTTGTGTTTATACACCGTTCAACGTCTTTATTTCAGCTGGAACCCCGGAAGCGGGAGGATGGACGAGTCGGGAGACCAAGCGAATCATTCGCGGCTTAGCTGGGTTAAACTTTGTGTAAGGTCTCTTCACGATTTCACATTTCATTTATGTTAAATCAAGCCCTGCGTTTTTACAGCGGTGCAGATATTGTTGAGGTTGCGCCTGCATACGACCACGGTATGCAATTGATATTCACTATTATTGACTGCAACTTATCTATCCATCAGCCGAAATCACGGGAACGGCTGCTGCAGATATTGTGCATGACTTCTTATCGATGTTCATGGCTCAAGAACCTCCCACACCTCACACCTTCCATGGGTCGTGGCCCAAAGACGAACTCTGAATACCACCTTGCTTTTGTGATTCACACGTACATGTGGTCTTCTGAGCTGATAAGGTTTAGTCAGCTAGCGGATAAAATGGCCTGTATCTCTCGTGTATTGTTGAAAGTATAAAGTGTGTACCAATTATTGCATCTGTTGCTTGCATTTCTCTGCCACTACATATCGAAAACTGGAAACAGATTGGATCTCGCATCGAGATCTCAAACAATATGAATGTATTACTCTTTACAGCGATCACTCTCGTTTCTGTTTCTGCACATCAGCATGTTCTGATTGATACTCCAAATCAGCAAGAGCCATGGGCAGCAAAATACGGAGGACAAGTAGATCTGTCATTCAGCGGCCCTCTTAGTTATTCTCACCTTCCCTATGCGCGCTGCCTGGATGATCCTTCGACGGCCTTTGATATCGCTATCCTAGGAATGCCCTTTGATACCGCGACGACCTACAGACCAGGCGCACGCTTCGGCCCTTCCGCCATTCGCCTCGGATCCCGACGGCAAAGCGCGCAGGGAGGTTATGCTCTCAACTGGATGACGAACCCTTATCTTTCCGCGAAGATAATTGATTGTGGTGATGTGAATATAATCCATCTCCCCAAAAATTAATTCTGAGCGTAATCTAGGTTCCGGTCAGCCCATTTGATAATGCCCTGGCTATAGACCAAATAGCGACTGCATACACTACGCTCTTGAATAGGCCGAGTGCAGGTGACGACGTGCAAGGATCACTTACTGGTAGACTTGCCAAGGACGGAGTGGATCACCCTCGCATCGTTACGCTCGGTGAGTTGATGCTCGTGGTCTAAGGTCTAAAGATAGCTTTTTATGTGAGTTTAAAATAGGTGGAGACCATACGATTGTAAGTGATAACTTCGCTATCCGCAGAAAGGTACTCATCTTTTGCAGGTCTGGCCCATTCTTCGCTCCCTGCACCAGGTCTATGGCCCCATATCTGTGATTCACTTCGATGCTCACATTGACACTTGGCCAACGCTTGCGAGTAACGCTTCAGAACAATCCAGAGTTACACATGGCACTTTCTTCACCCTTGCGTTTGAGGAAGGCCTGATGTCTAACACCAGCATTCATGCTGGAATACGCAATAAGTTACAAGTAAGAAAATCTCCCGCGTCAGTTTGGGAGAAGATAAAACACTGAGTCATTGAAAGGGCCCTGAACTCATTGAGCACGACGAGGCAGTGGGATTCGAACTAATCATGGCAGACGATATCGATGACTTCGGGACAGATGCACTCATTCGAAAAATCAGAACTCGAGTCGGCAATTCTCCTGTCTATTTGAGGTGCTCCCAATTCTTGTTTCTTTCTATGACCCATCTCATAACCTTCACCCAGCTTCGATATCGATACAATCGGTATGTGATCGTATCAGATATTTAGAGATATGCGGCTTATATCGAGTGCAGATCCTGGACAGGCCCCCGCAAGTAAGATTTAAACAACAGCCGCTTATTTGGCGACACTCAATGGGAATGAATTCGTAGCGGGCACTCCTGAGCCAGCTGGCTGGACTAGCAGAGAAACCAAACGTATTCTACGCGGGCTCGCGGGTCTGAACTTCGTGTAAGTTCCTCCCTTCGCTCTATATCCGCTGATTCCTGAATCCTCTTTTTTCCAGGGGAGCCGATATAGTGGAAGTTGCGCCAGCATATGACAATGGCAAGTGATACTCATGACCGAGACGTTTCGGCACTGACAGAGTCAACTCCCAGCTGATATCACCGGTATCCTGGCAGCGGGATTAGTGGACGACTTTTTGACGTTATTTGTTCAAGACGAGCCTCCCAAACGCCGAACGACCGAATTCAATCATGGAGCTAGGGATGATCTGTAGCATGTCAGCTAATAGGATACGATACCAGTGTTTAGTGGCTGCTCTGGCAATGGGCAAGACAAAGCGATACAAAATGGGTATCAATTACACTCGTACAATGGGCAAAATGTCGCCAGTGTAGATAGTCCATATTAACAAGCTAAGGAGTCCATGAACTCAAAGATCATGTCCATCTCGTACTATATGTCCAGAAAATAAATCAACCTTTTGTTCCCCATCGTCCTGGTGCACCCGATGGACCTGACTCATACGTTGGAGGTACCTCGCTATATGTGGATGGAGGGGGCGAGGCAATCATACTAGTTCTCGGGCCTCTAGGGCCTTTCATTGGACTAGGATTTGATGGCACAGCTGCAACGTTAGTGTTGAGGGGAGGAGTGCGCGATGATGAGCCCTGATATTGATTTGCATAGTATAAATCAGCGTTTTGAGGAGGAGGGACGAAGCTGTCTCCGTATCCACCGCCGCCAAGAGTGTAGCTGCGATCCTGCGGGTGTGAAGTATAGGGGTTCGCGTAAGGGGATTGGTTGCTGGGAATTGCAGAAGCTGCGTTGTACGGAGAGGGATTGTACGAGGCATCTTGATAATGTGATTCTGGTTGAGAGCTATACGCATCATAACCAGAGTATTGCTGGGGAGCAGCATTGTTATCTGTAGTAGAGAGCACATTAGAAGGGAAGATTTTTGAGATAAAATATCATACAAGAGGTGCCACCGGCCGCATGGCCATATGCCTGAGGGCCATAAGGATCGTGATGGTATGAATTAGGTACTGATTCCTGGGGTAATGGAGGTATTGCAGCAGTGGCGAGAGCTGGATACGCGTTAGTAGGAGCAGCGTGTGCCGTGGTTGGTTGGGAATAAACACTCGACGTAGTCTGCGTATAAGTGCTTCCTTGACGCTGGGGCGGCTGCGGTGGGTACGTAGTAGAGTTGTTGTTATACTCATCCACAGCTCGCGTCCCTCGAGCACCTTGCACGTAGCCGCCTCCCGCATAGCCAGTCTGTGAGGGTCGTCTGCCATATGAGCCCATGCCAGCTTGCCCTGCCGTTGATGCGCTGTGATTATCGCGATAAGGAAGACTCTCTTCATCGTCGGTGTAGACTTCGTCGCCGTACACCTTGGCCTTGAGAGGTTGTGAAGGATCATACTCTTGGAAAGGGGGGAGGCCAACTTCTCCCTGATTCTGACGTGCCTTACGATCTGCTTCCGCTTTCACAGCATCAAGCCGCATTTGCTCAGAATATCCACCCCCGGGACCATCTTTTCCGGCCCAGTCATTCCTCGGTCGCCTCTTGATACAACACCTACCGATTCCGTAGAAGCAGCCACTAAAGAACAACAGGATCCATGATACCAAAGTAATCCAAACCGCATTGCCAATGGATGCCGATGCTCCAGAAACAGCGTTTAGGCGAGATTTGGCGATGAAGAAGAGAGCGATATCAAATATGAAGGCCGCAAGAGCGACAGTAGCTGCAAAGCCGGAGATGCAACTACTGAAGCAGGTCATGGCCATTTCTCGCACGTGGGCAAGGAGACCAAAAAGCGCGGCAACGCCTGCGAGACCAAAAGCAACGATGTGGAGAACCAGGGCATACGTGAGCCATTTAACGACGACTTCTGGTATCTGAAGTGCGGTATTGTCACCAACAAGCTGGTTAATATCTGTGTATATCATATATGAATGCAATGTGTAGATATGGTTGACAAGTACTGACCCAGCTGGTAGCCAACGGTTGCTTTGGAGCACGTCGTATTGCCAGCGATGTCCAAGCAATAGCCCAAAGTTCCGAAAGTGATGTCTCCGTTGATATTTTCAACCGCGAGGGAAGCTTTAAGAAAATACACGGACTTGATGAGTGGGACTGAGAAAGATACGATCGCCAGGAGAATTGTTGCAACAAGGGTTACCAAAAACCCAGGCGTAGCTGGTCGTATGAAGCCCATGATTGAGAAAAAGAGAGCCTTGGACTCTCAGTAAAATGATTCAGGACAACAGAAGAGGAATAAGAATATAAAAGGTTTTGGCGTCAACGCACAAGTCTCACCTAAAAGAAGCCCTGACCTGGTGAAAGCACAGCAGTGGCTGTGTTTCTGCCACAGCGTTCAATCGACAGAAACATATCATGCGCAGCAAAACAAATGAATGGAAAACATATGGAGCATATGATCATATCTCTTGGTACTCCCATTCTAAATAATTCAACTGCTTTTTCTCTCCGCGCACAACTTTACCGTTTTCCAAAATCGATTTCCAGACGAAACCGCTCTTTTCAAACACCCGTGCACTTGCTCGGTTGTCTGCAAAAGTATACCCAGTCATAAAACGGACTCCCATCCGTGGCACAGCCCATTTCTCAATGATCAGTTTCATTGCCGCAGTCATAATTCCACGACGGTGATGTGTCGGTGCAAGATAATCTACAGCATCAATCAGTTCTCCGTGGATTGGAATACAATCTGCAAGGTACCTCCGAACGTCCAGCGAATAGTGGGATCTCCAATCTTCTTTGCGTTGTTTTCCTCGAGCTTTTTTGCTCTTTCTTCCTTGTCGATCACTTCTTCCAACTGCGCTCTGTTGATGCCAATGTCTCCGATATATACATCGCTTCCATCGGCTAAAACCTCACGAAGGTGTCTCACTGGACAGCCCCCTACAAGCTTCAACGGTCCATCCGGGTTCCTCTGTTCTTCCTCTCTAAGCTCTTTGAGTACCGAATCGGATTGTTCTTTAATCAAGGTGAGCCATGGCAATGCGTATTCGTCGAGGTACGGTATAGGCGGTCCTTCAAGCCATACAGACACCTCCGCATGATTGATGATAGGTGCGAATAGCAGTTCATCACTCAAGCGAGGAGGGGTGATGATAATGTTCTCGTTGGGGGCAGGGAGGCGAAGAAAAGGTTCGCCCGTTGTAGGATTAACTTCGAGTGGATAGAGTTGATCAGGCATCGTTTTCATGTGGATACCCCCAGTCGTACTTCCCTATATATGCTGCACAGTGACGTCCCCCAAATCAGACTCAGAATGACTCGAACACCGTCATGATATCTACGCTAATTTTTAATTGAAACGAACATGAAACCAAATAAATAGCCCTATCTTAACAAGTCTACAAGGGTTATCAAGCGTTGTGGACTGGCATCGGGCGAATGCAACGGGATGAGATAGGATAAAGTGATTTCCATCAAACCATCACATGAATTCTAGTTTGTTTACAGCGTGGTGATCAATCGTGGGGGTGTAGATTAATTAATAGCTTCAGTTCAAAGTGAACGAACAGTCACTTTCATTTCCCTCCTAAGTAATATTCGCTTGCAACCTTGAGAGCTTCTTCCACCTTTCCAGTTTCAATTCCAATGCCTTGTGCACTCTCTTCTTTCCCACCAGCCTAAGAAAAACGTCAGATATAAGAGAGAAGATCGACATGAAACATTTTGAAGAACCAACCTTTCCGCCTAATACCTCGCTGACTTTGGCCGCCCACGTACGTGCATCGATTCCTCGTGCTCTAGCAGCTTCGGGAACGTAGTTTGCGTGTACAACTTTACCGCCTTCAACGTCGACGCTAAACACATAGACACCTTTTCCAAGCTTCTTGCCTTGCATCACCACGTTTTGCAGTATCTATCCCTGATACCTGAGCGGGCTGATCGTGCATAAAGAGCAAAAGACCTTACCTTTGCGTTTCCATCGACATCGAGGACTGCGAAGTAGGTATCGGAATCTTTGTTTTCCTCAAAGTGTTGTGCCAGAGAATTGAGAGCCTATAAAAACGAAGATGAAAATCTTAGATCAACTCCGACAAAGGCTAACTGACCGCTTTGTTGATGGAAGCTTCTCGCTCCTTGATTTGCTTGTCGAATGCTTTCCGAACAGCTCCCAAGCGGTCCTTTAACTCTGCTTTCAAAATCACCGAGATATCCGCTTGTCCGAGTTCCTAGACACAACCACTCAGATAGGATTTCGCACAAAGAGTAAAACTACACACCACAGTTAGAACCTTAAGGCCAGCGTCCTTCTGCTTCCCTTCTGCCTTTTCAAGCTGATCAAGGCGGTCACTGAGAGCCTTTGCGAGGCGAGATGCTTCATGCGCTTCTTGTCCCGTCACAGCGATAATCCGTCGGATTCCCTTTGCAATACCTGACTCCTCGATGATCACAAAATCTTTGATATCACCCGTCTTTGCGACGTGAGTACCACCACAGAATTCAATGCTGGTACTTCGCCACTTCGGATTCTCGATATCCTTTGCAATCTCGTCGATTTCGTAGCCGAGGACGACAACACGGACAGGATCGGGGTAAGCTTCTCCAAAAACGGCTCTCAGTCCAGGAATCTTGTGGGCATTAGTGAGATCGAATTCTTGGCTGTATACTTTGACATTCTTTTTAATCCAATCTATGCTCATCGACTCGATTTTCGTGAGCTCAGGAAGAGATATTTGCGATTTGTGGGAGAAGTCGAATCGGAGTTTGGTTGGCGCGACAAGTGAGCCCTTTTGGTCAATGTGATCACCTAGCACTTCGCGCAGACTGTAGTTCAATATGTGTGTTGCGGTGTGGTTACTACGCAAGGGCCACCGTCTCAACTGTAAAGAGTGAGAAGGGATATAAAGCTAAAAGCTGAATAGCGCACCTCATCGTAAGATGCAATCACCTCATCGCCGACGTGAAGCTGTCCGTATTTCAAAGTACCCGTGTGCAAGACATAGCCATTGTACGCCTGCACATTGGTAACATCAAACTCGGAGACATCGTCAATAACGATGGACCCGGTATCGTACTCTTGACCACCTGCTTCAGCATAGAAGCTGGTACGGTCAAGAAGGATTCCAAAGTTAGCATCTTGGGGTATATTTGACGTCGAAGAGATAAACTCTCTGTTGTAGTAAATGCCTTTCACAGCAGCGGTGATATTTCCAAGTTCTTTCAAGATCATTAGCACACGATTATAAAACAAATCCACCATAACTTACGGAATTTAGAGGAATCGTCAGTCTTGGGGATAGCGTCATTCTTATCTAAGGCGGCAAGATCGTGGACATCGAGTTTGACCGCATCGGACTTTTCTTTCTTTGCGACACCTTTACTTGCAAGCTTCGAGGCTTCTTGAGCTTTCTCAAACTCCTTCTCGTTAATGCTGAGACCAAGCTCCTCGGCCATCAGACGGGTTAGATCGACTGGGAAACCGTATGTGTCATAGAGTCTCCAAACATCAGCACCCTTAAGCTCCTTCAGGCCTTGCTCTTTTGCACGGGTTGCGTACTGATTGAATAGTTTCTCGCCGCGATCGAGCGTCCGCGAGAATGATTCCTCTTCTTCATCTAATATTTCCTTGATTTCGTCTTGCTTCTTTGTGAGCTCGGGGAAAACATCGCCCTGCGTACATTGATTAGTTGGATACCAAGATGTTAGAGAACATTCGGACCATGTGTTCCACAACGACTGGCATTAACGACGAGAAGAAAGACCCGATAGGAGCATTTAGCTTTTTTCGGACGTATCGACAGCCACGACGCAGCATTCGCCTCAGGACATAGCCACGTCCGACATTGTTGGGAACACCGCCATCACTTAGAGCGAATGACAATGTTCGGACGTGATCTGCGACGATACGATACGCAGTGTCGATGTCATCCACATCCTCGTCACCGAATTTTCCGCTATAAGGTCGAGCGCCTGTGATTTCTTGGATCTTGGAAAAAATCGGAGTGAATACGTCGGTGTCGTAATTGGAGGGTTTATCTTGGAGAACGGAGACAAGTCGTTCGAATCCCATGCCAGTGTCTATGTGCTTTAATGGAAGAGGTTTGAGCGATCCATCATCTTCACGGTTGAATTGAATGAAGACGTTGTTCCAAATTTCAAGAACATTTGGATCATCCCCGTCAACGAGATGCGCGGCATTACGCCCACCAATGCGGTCGAAATGTATTTCACTGTGGGTATAGTAAACACTAGAATGAGGCTGTAAGGTAGACAAACATACCTGCATGTTCCACAAGGTCCAGTTGCACCCATTTCTGACAGGTGCATGAGCTGAGCCATAAACCACATATATGTTGAATGTAATCACCCCAGAAATTGTGTTTTGATGGAATTATATGATCTTCCGAAAGTCCTTGGTCAAGCCAATATTGCTTTGCGTCTTCATCTGCAGGCAATCCAGTTTCTGAGTCACCAGAGAAGTAGGTCACGTAAAGACGCTCCTTCGGGAGCTTGTAAACTTGGGACAATACCTCCCAGGAGTATTCGATTGCTTCTTTCTGCGGAATAAGCCAATCAACAGACATAAAGTCATCAGGAAAATGGGACAAGAACTTTGAAATAATCTCCAAATGACCAATTTCCGAGCATTTCAAAGAACGTATGATGGTAGGAATCTTTGCCGACATCCTCCAAATCTAACGATAGTGAAATTAGACAGGACCTGACGTGACACATGAATCAACTTGCCATTATGCTTTCCACCAGCTCTGATACACTTTTGGCTGTTAAATGCGCGTTTTAGTTTGCCTCTATCTGAGTTGGGATCGACAGTGCCCAAGAATATGGATTTATACTGATCCAGCATGAGTTCGGCCAGAATCGCGGATCGTTAAAGCACATACCTGGTTCATGCCAGCATTTGCGAAAAGAAGGGTGGGATCATCATATGGAATCGTCGACGAGGACGCGACAAAAGTATGATCTTTGCTAGCAAAATATTTGAAGAACTCTTCTCGGACATTGCGAGCAGTCCAAGGACCCTGGTAAGCACCAGCCATTGTAGAATATGTACGAGGATATACAAAACTGGGACGAGATGATCGTGTTCGGAGAAGAAGAGATGTGTATATCAATCGGAACTTCATCCAGATATCTAGTCACTTGCTTGACTTGGATATATACCACAAATAGGATCTTGACTCAGTCTGAGTTATGGGCGCCTAAATCGGCACGACTACACCAACTACTTACATACCGTAACAACGCCCGTACTCACAATTGTATGTATTACCGCAGCACACATCAACGGGCAAAGACTACCAGTACAAATCAATCAATCTTTGCTGTACTTCCATTCTAGATGAATGAAAATGACACGCTTTCCTCGCACCTCTCGCCCATTGTCTACAAGACCTTTCCGAACGAAGCCGTTTTTCTCAAATACACGCGAGCTTGCAATGTTGCCATCGAATGCGAAACCCTTCATATACCGTACTCCCATTCTCGGGATGGCCCAGGAATTGAGTATAAGCCCCATTGCCGAGGACATGATGCCTCGACCATGATAACTTGCGGTAACAAAATCTACGATCGCGAATGTGAGCTTCAAGTTAAGAAACCAACACCAGTCTTTAAGCAGGTCACATACCGCCAAAAGACCAACAAATGCTCGGATCTCCAAGTGGTTTAGCGTTATTTTCAGCAACGAGGGTCGCTCTTTCTATTGGATCCACCACATCATCCTGATGAGACCGCACGATGCAAATATCTCCAATGAACACATCGCTACCATCAGCCTGGACTTCTCGTAGGTACCTGACTGGACAATCGCCGACTGGTTTCAAAGGACCATCAGGATGAACAATTTGTTCTTCCCTGAGCTCCTGAAGGATATCATCACATCGTTGTTTGATGATGGCGACCCACGACTGAGCGTGGTGGGGGAGATAGGGAGTAGGGATTGAGCTCATCCATCGATAAATCCTCTCATCATTCAAGATGGAAAGAAGGGCGGCTTCGTCGCCAGCCCTAGGTGGAGTAAGTATGATATTTTGATTTGGTGCAGGAAGCCGAAGAAAAGGTTCTCCGGTTTGTGGGTTAGTTTCGAGAGGGTAGAACTGATTCAGCCCCATGATTCACGGCTCTAAGTCAGATGTATGGGCTTATAATGTTGATTTCCCGGTCAAATCCCGGTTCATAACAGCGCTGGGTTTGACCAGATTCCGAGTCATGATCTGCCGGATGAGTCAGTGGATCGAGTATTTCAATAAAAAAGCGGAACAGAACTTGTTCAACTTTGTGCCGGTGAGACGCGTCCGATGTTCACTATGAATCGATTGGACTTTGCGATTATCATATTCCAGTCATATACCTCGGTCCCACTGTCATTCTCCGTGATTTCACCTGATGTGTTATGGGGAAAGATAAGATTAGCACAAAGGATGTGTCACAGAAATGTCGCACAGTCACATACCCAAGCGCATAAGCCTGCCCTGAAGCCGATCGATAAGCTGGGTATTGCGGAAAACTCAAAACTCTGTCTCCTCCACCGAGTCTTGCGGTTCCGGTGTTTGCAATCGACTCATTCCCCCTTATTCTTAAAGGGATCCTGTATTTTTCTTTGTCCTTGAACCCTGTAAAATCTAGACATCATGGTGTAAGTCTTCCAAATATCTTAGATCTTCGCTTTGATAACTAATCTGCGTTCTCATGATGATAGTAACTTCACAGTAGGTAAGCAGCGAAATCACTTCGTGATACTCAGAAATGTCCTCAATAAACCATCTGTGATGCAGATCAAATCCGTGGCCTCATGGACAGGCCGACAAACATCCGTAACATGAGTGTCATTGCCCATGGTGAATTTTCCACGAACAGCGAATCTATCGTTTTTGATCTAATTCAAATCTGCAGTCGATCACGGAAAGTCCACCCTCACCGATTCGCTCGTCTCAAAGGCTGGCATCATCGCCTCGGCAAAGGCTGGTGATATGCGATTTACAGACACTCGTGAGGACGAGAAGGAACGTGGTATTACAATCAAATCAACAGCCATTTCAATGTACTTTGAAATGGAGAAAGAAGATACGGAAATAATCTCACAGAAGACTGAGGGTTCGTATATCAATATATCGTCTTCGGTGCATGCAGCTAATGCATCCGATCTATAGGAAACGAATTCTTGATCAATTTGATCGACTCTCCCGGACACGTCGATTTCTCATCAGAAGTCACAGCTGCTCTTCGTGTCACCGATGGTGCTCTTGTTGTTGTCGATTGTATCGAAGGTGTCTGTGTGCAGACAGAGACTGTGTTGCGTCAAGCTTTGACGGAACGTATCAAGCCCGTTGTCATCATCAACAAAGTCGACCGTGCTCTTCTCGAACTGCAAGTCTCAAAAGAAGATCTATACCAATCATTCCAACGTACAATCGAATCCGTTAACGTCATCATCTCCACTTACCATGACGTTGCCCTTGGTGACGTTCAAGTTTATCCTGAGAAAGGTACCATCGCCTTTGGCTCCGGTCTGCATGGATGGGGTTTCACTCTCCGTCAATTCGCCGCCCGTTACTCCAAGAAATTCGGAGTGCCAAAAGACAAGCTCATGGCCAAACTCTGGGGTGACAACTTCTTCAACCCCACCACCCGCAAATGGTCAACGAAACCCAACGATGCCGATGGCAAACCCCTCGAACGTGCCTTCAACATGTTCGTTCTCGACCCTATTTTTAAAATCTTCGATGCCGTCATGAACTTCAAAAAGGATCAGATCGCTCCTATGTGCGATAAGCTTGATATCAAGCTTGCTCAAGATGAACGTGACCTCGAGGGCAAGGCATTGCTCAAGGTCATGATGCGTAAATTCCTTCCTGCTGGTGATTCTCTCCTGGAAATGATAGTCATCAATCTTCCTTCTCCCGCCACTGCTCAGCGATACCGTGTTGAGACCCTTTACGAAGGTCCCATGGACGACGAGTCCGCCATCGGTATCAGAGATTGTGACCCCAAAGGCCCTCTCGTTCTGTACATCTCCAAGATGGTGCCCACTTCCGATAAGGGTCGATTCTACGCTTTCGGTCGTGTTTTCTCTGGAACTGTCCGTTCCGGACCAAAGATCCGAATCCAGGGTCCCAACTACATCCCCGGAAAGAAGGATGATCTGTTCGTCAAGTCTGTTCAGCGTACCGTTCTCATGATGGGTCGTTATATCGAGCCCATTGAAGACTGTCCTGCCGGCAACATTGTTGGTCTTGTTGGTATCGATCAATTCTTGCTCAAGAGCGGTACTCTCACCACCTCGGAAACTGCACACAACATGAAGGTCATGAAGTTCTCAGTATCCCCCGTCGTGCAAGTCGCAGTTGAAGTAAAGAACGCTGCTGATCTTCCCAAACTCGTCGAAGGTCTCAAGCGTCTATCCAAGTCCGATCCTTGCGTGCAAGCCTGGATTGCTGAGACTGGTGAGCACATCGTTGCTGGTGCTGGCGAGCTTCACTTGGAGATTTGCTTGAAGGTCTGTCTTCTCCACGTGTGCCCTGCCATGACGCTGATCGGACCGATAACAGGATCTCCAAGATGACCACGCCGGCGTTCCTCTCAAGATCTCTGATCCTGTCGTTGGTTACCGTGAAACCGTCAAGGCCGAATCCTCGATTGTCGCACTATCGAAATCCCAGAACAAGCACAATCGTCTCTACGCCAAGGCCATGCCCGTCGACGAGGAGCTGACCAAGGCTATCGAGTCCGGAAAAGTCAGCTCTCGTGACGATTTCAAGGCTCGTGCACGTATCCTCGCCGATGAGCACGGTTGGGATGTCACCGACGCCAGAAAGATCTGGTGTTTCGGTCCTGATACGACTGGACCTAACTTGTTGGTTGATGTCACGAAGGGAGTTCAATATCTGAATGAAATCAAGGACTCTTGTGTTGCCGCATTCCAATGGGCTACGAAGGAAGGTGTTTGCGCTGAAGAGAACATGCGTGGTGTCCGTCTGAACGTCCTCGACGTAACGGTATGTCGAGCAAGATTTATCACAATATCTCTTAACTTATGTTGGCAATAGCTACACACTGATGCCATCCATCGTGGTGGTGGACAAATTATCCCCACATGTCGTCGTGTTTGTTACGCCGCTTGCTTGCTCGCTACCCCTGGTCTGCAAGAACCCGTTTATCTCGGTGTGTTGATCTCCTTTTTAGGATAGTGAGCTTGGAACTGACGAATACTGGATGTCCTCAGTCGAGATCCAATGTCCTGAGAACGCCATCGGTGGTATCTACAGTGTGCTGAACAAGCGTCGTGGCCAAGTATTCAGCGAGGAGCAGAGACCAGGAACACCCATGTTCACTGTCAAGGCTTACTTGCCTGTCATGGAATCGTTCGGTTTCAACAGCGATCTCCGTTCACAAACCGCTGGCCAGGCCTTCCCCCAGTGTGTGTTCGACCACTGGGAGATCATGAACGGAAGTGAGCAATTTTGGTCTTCACTGTAAGCGTGATATCTGATCATTTGTTATTAGGTCCCCTCGACAAGGGCAGCAAAATTGAAGAACTCGTCAAGGGTATCCGTACACGCAAGGGTCTTAAGGTGAGTATTAGTAACATCTTTAGCCAGTTTTTCTTAACGAATCATGTACAGCCCGATATCCCACCTCTCGACCACTACTACGACAAATTGTAATCAATGTTTTCTGAACTGGCGGGAGCGTACTAGTGAAATAAAGGATGCTGTTGTCTGTTGTGCTATTTCACAAATTCGAATTGTACTTTTGCTTTCCCTTATGTGGGATCACGAAAACCAACCCTCTCATGAGCGCCAGTCTACAGCTGTCAGCTGTAGATCCGCTACTACGTTTGCGTAGCGATATGGATGTTTTGTGAGTTCGTAGGGATAGAGCTGGCCTGGAATCATAGTGATAAGACGAAAGATATAGATATTTCGATAACTGAGTGATTTTCTTGACAAGGATTTACACATCTCAATATTAATTCCTTCTCACCAGGGTAGTGCGTTCGGAGCCGTTAAAACAGACATGGAGTCACTTAGGGGTGGTTCAAAAGGCTTCAAAGAGCTTGTGTGTTCCCCCAGCGCACATTCTTATAAACCTACCTGTGGCGGACTATACTCAGCTATATTCATACATGTCTGCCGAAGATTCGCTTGACTTATCCACTTCAGAGGGTGTCAAGGAATATCTGAAGGATACAGTTTTTGCCCCTCATACTGTGACCAGACTCTCAGGAGGGTTTGGTAATTTCACCTACAGGATCCAGCTGATCGCACAACACGAAGGCCGAGCTACATATGTACTCAAGTATGCAGCACCATATGTCGCTGTATCATTAGAGGCCATACCATTTTCGACTGACCGTCAAGTAAGCCTTCGTGTGTTGATGTATCGCGGCTATAGCGCTAAATCCAGTTATTCAGAAATTTGAGGCAGAGGCTCTTAGGCTCGCTGAAAAGCTGCCTGCCAGTCATGCCGCTGTAACGGCTCCCATTGTTCGCTATTTCGATGAAGCCGCCCATGTTTTGATCATAGATGACTGTGGAGAAGATCTACGCACCCTAAAACAAGCAATGGTAGATGGTGTTATACCACCTACTTTGGCCGAAGAGATTGGAAGCGCCTTGGGTGCTTATATTGGTCACCTCCATTCTTTGCACGGCGACCCTTCCGTCGACATCAGCCTCTTCGAGACCAATGACATTGCAAAAACGATGAGTGGGTGGGTTACCTACGGGCGCCTTAAATCAACTCTCACCGGCGAAGACGGAATTTCGTCGCTTTCGGATCCTCCCATTTCCAATGATATCCCAGAGGAAGATCTTCAGACGATATCCGATTTAGCTGATGCTCGCATACAAAGCATTAATTTGGCGAAAGGAGCCCTCACCCACGGTGACTTTTGGCCAGGAAACATCATGGTATCTTACTGCACGGATGCCAAGGATGGCATCTCGAAGTTGGAAAGACTATACGTTTTGGATTGGGAGCTCTGCAAAGTTGGCCTTCGTGGCTTGGATCTAGGACAATTCTGTGCGGAAATGCACCTGTTGCGGCATTTCCACGCCAATTGCAGAGAGCCCGCTTCGATGGTGATAGATTCGTTCCTTAGGGCGTATAGTCGCAGCCAGGATGTGGATACGCTTCTGGCTCAGACAGCTTTGACGCATGTGGGGGCTCATCTTGTGGCTTGGGGGCCTCGAGTACCATGGGGGGATAAAGAGGATACACGAGCGGTGGTAAAGGAAGGAGTCAATATGTTGACTGGTGGAGTGCATGGCACAGAGGAATGGCTCAGAAAACAGCTTATTGGACCACTATTGCAAGCAAACGCAGAAGCTGGCGCACCATAGATAGTATGTCCGCTGGGGCTATGTAGAGGGTTAATTATAATATGGACTAGGCCAAGGCAGACTTCCCATGCAGACCCAACGTTTATTTCTGCTCAACCTAGTCACTGACATTGTTCCTTATACCACAATACGCGCCATGCCAGTGACATTGGAAGATCTTCCCCCAGAACTTTATTCTGCGATTCTAGAACAATTGCCGCCTAATTGGTGTATCGTCCAGCAGACATTGCTATCACTCACCAGAGCCATCCCTTGTTCGCCAGTACCTATTTATCGTCTATTCGAACATGTTCGGATTCGACATCCTGAGCAAGCTGTTCAGCTTCATCGGCGTCTGCGTAAAGCTGCCCTCGAAGCTTCGTGGGTGCGAGATTTCGCATTGGAGACTTGGGTAGCAGATGCGGACGTGGTCGTCAATTTGCTTGATATCTTGCCACAAATATCTGTCCTCAGTCTGTTTATCGGTCCAAACTTCTCTCCAGAACATCTGCAGGAGATTTTTGAGAAGCCACGATCGACTTTCTCGAATCTCGTGTTGCGGTTTCGTCCCTAGTACGTCCAGATACATTGATCTCATGGCTGAGTGCTGACGAGAACTTTCGTAGTGTACAAAAGGCAACCTATTACCAGTTTCTCAAGGTTTCCATTTACATGCTCTCTCGATTCGCCTTGTGCTGATCTGGTTTCTCAGGGTGCCTATTATGATACAACTCTCCATGCTCTTTCGCGTTGGCCGACGAGTAATATACCTACAATCTCCATAGTTCAGGAGCCACTTGATCCAAATGTTGCGCGAGGCCAACACTTCGCTCAACCTCTCGTGTTTTTCCGACTCGATCCACTGACGGCACTTGTTTGCTCGGGATTTGCTCAATCTATAACTTGTTTTCGGTTGCGCGTCCCTTCCCGACAAGTAGCTCGATTTCTCTGCAGTTCACCTGCTGCTGCACCTGGCATTGAATTGCTCGATCTCTCAACTTGTAGTGTTGCAATGTCAGACACGGAAACTATCCTGGCTCACTTCTCGAAGATGAAGCATTTGATTCTGGATGGGTGTAGCATTATGCGTGGTGAACCTCGCGAGGGTGAATGGATCGCTGTAGGGAAAGCCTGCGCATTAGGCCCCGTAAAGCGGGCGAAAGAGCGAGAGAAGAAACTGGTAGCGTGGCTTGGAACCAACGCACTGTCGTCTTCGGAGCCTGACCGACTGCAGGCAATGGGCGCTCAACATACCGGACGACGGATCAGGCCCGGACGACGTGGATTAGCGACGGCAGCCATATCTCTGCGAGCTTCTCCTCCAAGAGACGTACCAACTCCTGTGGTTAGCAATGTGACAAACACGAAGATTCGGATAATGCCATCCTTGCCAGCTCTTCTGTCTTTTAGCACGAATTCACCCACGATCTGTAGCGACAGATACGGGTCAATCCGCATGGATTTTATGCAGGGATGGACCGAAGGACTTGCACAGCTCACGGCCATAAGAATGAGGCTTCGTCAATCGTGGAGAAATAATGTGAGGGTTGTGCGTTTTGGAGATATTCTTGGTTCAGAGGAGGGTTTGGATGATTTAGTGGACGTAGAGGATGAGGAGGAATTTGATGTCAGTCAATCCGAGGGGAATTCATTTGGGAATGCGCCTGCATTGTGTCTTGCTGGCGAAGAAGGTGAAAGCCATACGGAGCATTGCGGTCATACAGAAAGCAAGAGGGTTTGGAAGGATACAAACGTATTATGATCTGTATCTTGTTTAAGATCTACTGAAATGTTATCATCCTATCGTCAGTTTTTCATTTCAAGAAAATCTTTCGGAAAGAAGCTTTGTAACCAATTTGCTTCCTTTTCCATGTCTTCCAAAGATCGTGGCTGTCTATCCTCATCTGCATCCATCCTCAAAGGCTGGTATTCTGAAGACTCGCTCGCCTGCTGCAAATGTTCGAAGTGGCCGGGTAGAGACTCCTCAGCCTCTTCGAGAGCAGGGTATATTTCGTCATTTCGCCCGGAAAAAACGTCTCCTTTGAATTTACGAGGGATGAGGTGGAAGTGTACGTGAGGAATTGACTGCCCAGCAGCTTTACCATCCTGTCATTAACTTTGAATTTACGCAAATTTAGCTGGGTTAGATGGAAATATACCTGGCAAGCCACAGTGAGCGCGTCACCGCCATAAGCACGCTCGATAACTCGTCCAACATTTTGGACGGAGGACATCAGAGATGTCAACTCTGGTGTGGTAAGGTCTGTCAACCGGGGAACAGGTCTACAAGGGATCACAAGAACATCTGTTTATACCACAGCAGACCTTGAGTCAGATCAGACTTATAAGCATGCTAATGGGAAGAACGGAAAACACGTACGTCCAGGTACGATTGGTTTTAGATTTACTATCGCATAAGAGAGGGATGTGCGATAAAAGACTTGCCTTGTAACTTCAATAGTAGAAAACAACAGTGGGACCATCGTGTGGACCTATAATAATTGTCTGAAGCAAGTTTCAAACTTTGAAGTCACAATTGAACGAGTATTTGAAAGGGCTTGTTCCAAGACTGAAATGGGTTGAAGTGGTATGGTTCACCGCCACAGGCTTCGGTTTAGTGCTATAGCCTGGTCTTTTGTATAGTCCAGTAACTTCTGCTTTCCGTTAGCTGGATTATTGACTTGGTTCCATATCCGTGTTCTGGCACAATAATGTCGAGCCTTACAGAGCTCCATTTACCACCAAACTTGCCATATCCCATCAAGATAGCCTCTCTCGATGTCAAACCAGGTGCTCCCGTTCAACGCGGTGCCCGACTGTTGAGCTACTCTTTCGCATATCTTCCTGCTATTGCGAGCGCGCAACCAGAAATGAGATTTGGGACATGGGATTGCTCTGTGGAAGGTACAATTGATAGTTGGAAGGTAAAAGTAGGTGATGTTATCTCGCAGCAGAGGGCGAAGCAGAGACCCGCCATATCCGTCTCGGAACCGTGCAAACACGGCGTCCAAATCGGTGGTCTCTGCGGATTATGTGGAAAAGATATGACCGAGTCAGTATCTCTGTTCTTGTTTCACTATATTCGCTGAGATTCCTCCAGTTATGATTATACAGGGTTCTCTGACGCATCGCGTGCTTCTATTCAAATGACACATTCCGCCTTCGGCCCAACAGTGTCCCTCGAAGAAGCACAAAGGATAGAGAAGGAAACTGCAGACCATCTTCTCAAGTCCAAAAAGCTCTCTCTCATCGTTGACCTTGACCAGACCATCGTTCATGCGACAGTAGATCCCACAGTGGGCGAATGGATCGCCGAAGGGGAAGTTTGGGAGGCTCGACAGGCCAAAAGGGCGTCATCTAGTCGGAGCGACGGAAATGCCATCGAGGATCCGACAGACTCTGCGCCTGAAGTGGACGACGAGTGTAATCCCAATTGGGATGCCCTCAAAGACGTCAAGAAATTTCGCCTTGGGCCCGAATCGTTCGGGATATCGACGCCAAGTAGGGGATCGCAGAAAGGTAAAGGAAAACAGAAACTCATCGAAAACGACGGATGTATGTATTATATCAAACCTCGGTTCGTCATGTTCCGCATATATGTTGGTATTTGAGTATTAACACAGATAACAGTCCTGGCTGGCAAGAGTTCCTCCGCGATACTGCCACCAAATATCAGATGCATGTATATACAATGGGAACTCGTGCCTATGCCGAGGAAGTATGTGCTGCGATTGATCCAGATGGCAAGATATTTGCCGGTCGTATATTAAGCAGAGACGAAAGTGGGAGTAAGCAGTCTCCCGCATTTCTTTTATGATGTATACAACTGACACCCAAACCAGGTCTTACTCAGAAGAGTCTTCAGCGACTCTTCCCATGCGATACATCCATGGTAGTCATTATTGACGATCGAGCAGATGTGTGGGAATGGAGTCCCAACCTGATCAAAGTCATTCCTTGTTCGTCAATCTCACATGTTTATGACCTGCGGTTCACTTATCGCCTCCTAGACGATTTCTTTGTCGGTATCGGAGATATCAACTCCGCTTTCCTCCCTAAAGTTGAACCCTTGGCGACAGTGATCTCTCCTCCACCATCCAGTAAAGTCTTTATTACTACCTAAGAAATAACTCTGGCTGAGATCACCCATCTATCATAGCACAAACGTTGGCTCCTTCTCCCGTAGGTACCATGATTGCGCCCGCAGAACCTCAACTTTCATCATCGCAACCTGAAGAACGAGAAAAGAATGAGATAGCATCAAAAGCAATGCTTACTCAGAATTCCTTAGCCCTTGAAGCGCAAGTCGAAGAGCGCCCTCTTGCAAAGAAACAGGAGCAGTTACAAGTGGCATCTGATCATCTCAATGCTGAGACTACTGCTGGAGTTGCTGGAGGACAGTCCTCTCCCTCCCCTGACACACGACCGCCCTCTGCGGAAAGTCCCAGTGTGGAGAAGGGGCCGCGGAAGGCTTTGTTGAAGAATGATGACACAGAGTTGCAACGCGTTCGCGAGGCAAGCTTTGTGCCGCTTATTGATCTGGTTAAATTCTAATTGACCATTTGATAGCTACTCAACGAAGTACATCGGCAGTTTTTCACCGCATACGAGAGTCACTCACAGCAACACCGCGGTAAAAAGCGGGGTTTCAGCTCTGCAATGAAGTCTCAGCCTCATGATGTGACAGTACGCCCACTCCTCTTGTCTCCTCGACCATGACCACAACACGAACTCTTACAGACTATCATACCTCAAATGAGGGCGCAAATCTTGAACGGCGTGCATATCCTTTTCTCTTCCGTCATCCCCTTGGATATGAAAGCAGAAACAACAGAAATATGGAAAGTTGCCCATATGTTTGGGGCACAATGCTATACTGAGTTAACGAGTCGTATCACCCATGTAGTCGCTGCAAAGGTGAGGGCTTCTTCATAAAAATGTCGATTGTCCATGGGATAAAGTTGACATGTGGTTAGCATGGGACAGTCAAGGTTGACTCCGCACGAAGACGAGGCGGTATCAAGATCGTATGGTTATCCTGGTTTACAGACTCAATAGCACTTTGGCGCCGCCAAGACGAAACTCCCTATCTTCTGGACGAGCCTCCGATAGCTCCTCCCAGCCCGATTCTTGACCCGCACCAGATTTCGTCCGACCCAGAACCAGATGCTGACGATTGGGATATAGAAGCTAGTGCAAACAAGGTATCAGGCTCTCTCGAATTTGATGATATCAATTGGAACGATATCAACGACGAAGTCGAAGCAGCCATGAACGAGAGTGACGACGACGACACCAAAAGTGAGAGAAGCAGCGTGCGGAGTGGGTTTGCATCAGACGACGATGACGCAATGTCCGATGATGCACAGAGTCGAGTCAGGTGGGTTTTGTGATACTTTCTTTTCGTGTCCATATCAAGTGACATTAGTTGGAATTTACAGTAGTCCCAATGCTACACCTCGACTTAAGCGAAAACGACTACGCAGTCTTACGCCATCAGAGATAGGCTTGAACGGATCCTATGGCGATTCTCCTCGTTCACCCCTAGCAAAACGCAAAAAAATTGCTGCAGAACGATCACGGTCGTCTAAACTCAAGGAGGCCATCACTGCAGACGACCTTGTAAATCCATCGACACCATCCATTGAACAGGACGATCATAACCAGGGTGGGCTATCACTCACGATTCCGGCGACTTGGGAAGAGGGAGAGAATGAGGAAGAGGAAGAGGAATCAGACGAAGATGACGACGAGGATGACTTTTTAGCTCGGGAATTAGAGGCAGAATGGGGGTAGCTCCAGAAAACAAAGTTGTATTTTGTATTCAGCCCTTGGGTTTAATTTGTTTAAGTCTGATACAGTGTAGTGTCTACCACATTATTGGCCTAATGCGAAGCTGGGGTATTCTTTAACCATCTATGCGCTAGAGCTTTAAATGTTCGCAATACTGTTCCCATAACTTTTCTACTCGATGTCCGGTCGCATCTTGGAACACCTTGTCGCTGTACCTCGAGTCTTTCATGGATCCATTAATCTTGCTGACTGTGCCATCCCCACACCGTTTTTCGATCCAATCTAGAAAGTAGGCTGTGGCATCGTATCCAGCATCCCATTTGTCTCTACATGATGGTCTCCAATGAGGTGGGACATATCCAGCATGCAATCGCACGAAGTTTAAGTTTGTGAAAAAATCAGGGAGGATGAATCAGAATGGGAAGTCTGGTCCTGACCTGCGATGCCTTCCACAAGGCCACCCGGGCACGTATCCTTGGCATTGTACTGATAACAATGTACTACTTCGTGTGTGAGCACACCTAAGATCTCATCCTGTGCATGTGATTCGGAATTCTTGATGTGATCAAGGGATAGATTGATCTCCTTATTGGCGTGCGTCCCGAATGTGTACGCTACACCCTCGAAAGATCTGAGGACTAGGGTGATGCTCTTAACGCTGAGATCCAAGGATCAGCAAGAGATCGGATGTAAAAGTATTCTGCTCACTGTGTAGGGGATGTCGCTAGGGTATACATCGCTTTGTACGATGCCATCACAGCATCCTCAAGGGCCCGTTTAGGCTTGACATTATCGAAAAATATGGTTGCACCTGGGTGATTCAAGTCTTCAACCCTGAGCACAAAACTTGGGATAACCCAGCGAGGCGAAGGAATCGTCGAGGAAGGGGGCATGTGTGCATGGCCTATTATTAGGTGGATAGGATGAAGATAGACCTAATGGGGGCGCACGTACCAAGTAAAAACGCTATAGAGCATATGCTTCTGTTCAAACTTTCCCAGATCCAATGCGGTGAACATATCCCTGCATGGTAAAATCAAGATCGCCGGCTACTAAATCTAGCCTCGGCACTAAAAAAACTGGTACAGAAAAGTCGTGGATAGTAGCACATGAAACCGTGCTGGTGCACAAATTAAGACATTATAAACGAATTTGAAAACTTGGACTGCAAAATAAGGATATCATCAAAAATCCTAAGACGGTTCAACATCGGTGATGCATGCAGATAAAGCTACAAAACTCACATTGTTATGTCGTGAAGGGTCAAATGCGTGCTGCAGCCTCCACTCGGAGGACCTCTGCTTTGAGAGCATCTCTGCCTTCTTCAAGCCATCGACAATACTCTACTGCTCTGAACAACACGCCGCTTTTCCCCTTGGTCTGACCTTTCGCCCCACTGCCACTGCCTTTCGGACGGCCCCTGGTCGGCATGTCTAAAGCATGCGCGCCATCCGGAGCAAGGAGCGAAATCAACTGAGCATATCCGTCACGAATAGCATTTCGACGTTTCTGCTCAGACATTATGTGATTCAGACGCTTTTGAGGAGATGATAGCAGAGGTTTTATTCTTGTTGCTGATTGACGTGGTGCTGGAGCGCTCTTGCGCTTAACCCCACTTCTTGTCCCATTTGCAGAGGATTGCACATGATTTTTTGACCGATCGTTGCTCTCGATGTCTGGGTTACTCTCTTCGAGGGGACTGTTTGAATTGCGGTCTGATGTACTGGCATGCGGTGCTGACGATGGCTGAGGCTGACCCGATGAATCATCGATTTCACTTGATGAATATGGTAACTGGGATGAATCATGGGTCTCGTTCGATGGCGGTTCGCCGTCAAACTCCCAATTAAAATGGTCCAAGAAGCCGAGGAGATCTGTAGTTTCTGAAGGCGAGAAAAGATCTGCTGATGATGGTAGTGGAAGAGGAGGAGGAAAAAGACTAGATAATGCAGGATCAAAAGTATACTCGAAATCAGCAAACGGAACTGGAGGTTGTGGGGGTTCGCTCATGGTTATGGAAAGAGGAGGAGAGCAACCGGGGACCAGTTTGTGCCGGTTGAGCCGGTGCCGTTCCGTCAGATCATCCGGCGGGCCAAATAGGGCCAAATATTGAATATTCCTCCGATGAATTACTTATATGCTCGATTGACCGTGAAGCGTCGGACAGTCCCCGCTCCGCTACGTCCATGTCGGCCCTCAGTGAGGCATCTACCCCGGCCCAAGAGGCGGCATCGGCCATTGATTCACAGCTTCACTTGCAACAACATAATCAAGATCAACACCAACACCAACAACATTCAGCTAATGGCTCGTCGTCAGGACACAACGAGGGAAACACAAGAAAACGTGAGCTCTCTATTCCACTCATTCTTGCACGCTAACTCCCGTCATGCACCCAGCAAAGGCGCCATCTGTGCGGCGGGCCTGCACTGCTTGCCATACTGGTAAAACTCGCTGCAGCGAAGTATTGCCATGCCAGGTATGCCAATAAATTATGTTATCGTACCCAGCTCACACACCCCGCCGTAGAGCTGTTTAAAACGGGGAATCGGCGCTACTTGTGCGTATCCTGATCCAGATTCGCCAGATCAAACCCATCAAAGTTGGTATCTCGTTTATATTCAGGATCCATGCTGAAAGTACTCCCCCCCAGCTCCAGGAGTGTCTACCTTCGCCCCAGCGCCTATGGGCTTCGTCCAAGGTGCTCCCACCCTCAGCCAGCATCAATATTATGACTATAACGGTGCTTTCACTGGAGCTTCTTCCTCCACTTTCCGTCCGAACAAACGTCCACGCAACCTTACCGAAGAGGAAGCCGCGGCTATCACAAGAAACTTCAGTCGCGGAGACTTTTACGTGGGCACCAGTGCGCCTGTCCGCATTGATCCGCGGCTGCCCGTCAGACTCACTCTGGGCGAGGGCGATCATGTTCACTTTAGTATCACGGAAACCCTAGGATAGGTTGTATCTTTTATTTCATCTTTGGCTTCCACTATCTTGCATTGTTCTCTTGTACTAATAGCAGTCCTACGGCACTTTAAATATATAGACGATCTGTACTTTACTTTTCTCTTCCTGGGCTGAATGTTGCGAAAGCGTCTGCGGTGGAATCAATTAGTGATTGAACAAAAGCGACGGTGACGATGAGCTGGAATATTATCGGACGGACTCGAACATTCCCAGATATGTATCCATTATACACAGTCTCCTCAATAAAAAGCAATGAGATGATGGGAATGAGATTCGAACCCACGTCTTGAGGGTTAGAACATTAGCATCCGGTCCCCATCCCGCCGACATGATGATGCGTGCCGGTTTAGACTGGCTCAGCACATCGCACGAACTTCAGGTGCTCGGCGTATTTCAAGGTACCACTTCAGATGAGCGCAGGCTCTCTCACTGGCAGTAGGATGAAAACATATTCTTTTGTGAGTTATACTCCACTCGTCTCACGGCTTGGTCCTGATGAAATCCGTTAGACTGAGAAACGCAAAGACCAGTGTTAATAAGAATCAAGGGGAGAAGGGGGAAGTTACTTTTTGCCTCACCCTTGCCATCACATCTGTGCCAGTGCCGGTGATCACGATGGTGGCTTTGTTTTGGTAAGTACCAGCTCTTTTCACAAGCATACTGGTACACTGGTGCTTTGTGATTCGTGAAGGAGAAGCCTTCCAAGCCAAAGAAGGCAGCCCGCGGACTCAGAAAGCTCACAGAGTTGAATCTCGAGGCGAAGACGAAGACAACGAAGAGCCGGTAATGTATTCAGCATCTTTAGGGTTATCACAAAACCAACATCAACATTTGTCATCTAGGCGAAAAAGCAGCCCACTGGGCCTGGCAAGAAAAACGTGTCCGCTCAGGTACTACATTATACCCATATATAACTCTGTACACTGACTGATAATGTTGCCAACAGAAAATGGACCTCCAAGTTCGTACTGTCTGCTCCGTTATTCTTTACTATATCCGATGTCAACATTTACCGGCGTCACTAGACAGCGATTAGTATGAAAACCCTACGGGTCATGATCGAAAACATGAACATCCAAAATCACACCTCGAATCTCCAGGAGACCGAGCTCACAGCGAGGATGATGCTGTATGAAAGCCAAATCCGATTCCAAGAAGCTTCCCGCGTAAAATGGAGCAAGAGGCGACATATATTAACCTCAAATGCTACTCCATGGCCAGGGAGCTAACCTCCGCTGGAAAGTTGGATAAGAATTTCAAGCTCCCTCCCCTTACGGCCATTATCGCCAGCGAACTCCCACAGATTCCTCCCATGAGTAGCGAGTTCAATGTTGTATATCAATGGCGCTGTGGGCTTGAAATCGCGCAAGCCGGAGAATGGGCGTCTCGCAACTGCTCAGGCTCTGGTCGACAACCCGGAGTGACCTTTGGGGCTAGGGATCTGCTTAGTAGCGTTTATTTCATTGCACCACTTGTCCGAGTCTATAGTTTCGCTATTGTTTTGTTGTTCATGATTAGAAAAATGTCATTTGCTTTCTTGGTCACAATGATCCATTGTCATCTCAAAAGCAACACATGTTGGTAGTCCACAGCTAATACCAAGGTGATCCTTGACCAGCCTTCGACCTAGAGACAAAAATCATCAAAAAGTATGATGAGAGTGGGATTCGAACCCACGCCCTTTCGGACCAGATATGCTGACTAAGCCTTAGTCTGGCGCCTTAGACCGCTCGGCCATCTCACCTTGAATACCAACCATCAGATACGTTATAGATAGAGTATGAATCTATAGCAGTTCCAATAGAGACCAGCCTTGTGTACGGCTCCTGTTTGTTCTCCCACTCCGCGGTCAAGATTTAGATCCAAATCATAGCTTCTGCATAACTGTTTTCTTATACCTCCGTTCTCTTCGACTTGTTACCCACGGATTGGCCACAAAATCCAACCCCACGCTCGCTTCTAACCTCTCAGAATACTGATCCATGTTTTCCACAACACAAACAGCGCGGGTCGCCTCCTTTGTGCTCTTTAGTCTCTTCCTTGGTGTGAAAGCTTCGCCTTCAGTTCCACGAGCTACAACTTGTAACGGCAGTCCTGATCTCTGCGACCGCAGCTTTGGAAATGTTACCTTTGTTGGAGCTCACGATTCCTACGCTGTTGGAATTAATAACTGTCAGTGACATTTGCATCGCTCTCGTTGTGTCACTGAAGCGCCGGTCTCGTTTGCAGTCGCCACTAACCAAGACTACAACAGTGAGTCCAATTTTCACCACTATTGGAGCTATACTGATCATTCTGTAGTTACACAACAGATGAACGATGGTATCCGCATGCTTCAGATGCAGACTCATAACCAGAGCGGTGTAATACAGCTCTGCCACACAAGCTGTGTTCGTGGAAGTTTTGCGATCATCTTTTCGGAATACTGATATCCATTTAGGCGTTGTACAACGGTGGTCCACTGTCAACCTATCTTGGAACAGGTATCATTAACTGCACTGGCTTTGCGTCCTGCCGTCGCTAATTTATTACAATTTTACAGTCAAATCATGGCTGGACGCCAATCCCAACGAAGGTATTTAAGTTGCTAGATATGCTCTTGTTCAATAATTCTTACGCCCGATTCACGCAGTTCTCTCTTTATTAATCGTCAATTCGGATGACTTCCCACCCACCGCCTTCGACACCGTTTTCAAATCCGTCGGGCTGGACACGATGTCTTATGCCCCTCCTTCAGCTTCGATACCTGCCACGCAATGGCCCACACTCGGCTCACTCATTGACTCCGGTAAAAGGCTCTTGACTTTCATGGATGCAGAGGCGGACTTCACATCCGTGCCATATATCATTGATGGTATGTCATGTCACTGTGAACATCACCATCCCTTTTAAATGCAAATATCAGAATTTACCAACATATGGGAGTCACCGTACGATGTTACCACTACCTTCGACTGCAGTGTCAATAGAACGAAAGGCGACTCGTCCACAGAGATGTACCTCATTAACCACTTCTTGGACACTCTTATTCTTGGCGAGCCGGCTCCTGATCCCAGCCAAGCCAATCAGACGAACGCTGTCAGCGGTACTAACTCTTTGGGCGCACAATTTGATCTTTGTGTCAGCGAATATGGCAGAAACCCCAACTTTATGCTGGTTGACGTAGGTCATCCGATACCACTGTATGTCTGCATTTACCCACACTTGACTTTGATAGTTCTACGAGTACGGCGGTGGCTCTGTCTTCGAAGTGGCAGCCACTGCAAACGGCGTTACATACTCACCTACAACACCCATCGCCACACCCATTCCTCAAGGTTCCAGTACTACATCTTCGGGACCAGGATCCAGTTCACCCAGCGGTGCATCCTCTTCCTTTAGCCAATGGAACTCGGTTTGGATGGTCGCTTCGGGAATTGTACTCGGAGCATGGTGTGTTGTGTAAAGCCATGGTTGCTACTCACCATCAAGAAAACCATCACATGTGGACAATTACTATATCTCCCGTATATATAGGACTGGATATCAATCATCACTATAGTTTATTTGGACCTTTTACCTGCAATATCATCGCTTTCTTTCTATCCGCCACTTGTACACTCTCGGTTTGTGGAGTTTGTCATCAGGTTTGCTTCTGCGACGATGTGATTCGTCCTCATCTTCATCGTCATTATCGTCTCCATCTCCCTTGATTTCTTCGACGCCGGTCAACTTCCGTCGTCGGCCCTTGCCCGTAAGTAGCCTTTGCATCTCTAGTTCTCGTTGGGCATAAGTCAACCGAGTATCCCGTGTTAATCGTGCAGCCAGCTCTTTGAGGAGTTTCTTCCGATGGAGCTGACGGTAATATTATGATGTGCTCGTAACACCGAAGTTCACACCTCACCTGAGCTATCGATGTGGTGTCTTCCTCCTCCTCTGCTTCGTTGACTATACGAGCAGAAACTGTACCTTTGTTTTTGGGCAACTTTTTCTTCTCCGCAGTTTTCCATCCCAAATCAAGCTTTCTCTCCTCGTGCGATCCTGTAGAATCCTCGCCCTTTTTGACTTCGTCATTCGATTGACTATGTGGTTGGCCTTTACAGGAGGTATATAAGCAAGGAAGTGTGATCAAAGTAGCATGTAAGACGCACCGTCCTCCCCGTTATCTACATATATGATGTGCTTTGGCCGCGCACGTCCACATTTTCGCTTACCCTGAGACGGGGGGATGATACCTGCCTCTTGTAGAGTCTTTAATTCGCTAGGTTCAAGCGTATCTTCCCCATCATCTGGGGTTTTAGGATTTGAAATCACGAGGTTTGCCATCATAGTAAGGTCTCGTTTAAGATTGTCGATTTTCTGCGGACCTATTGGCGTGGGCAGACAAGCAAGATGAATATGCGCACCTTTCGACCAACAGATCTCATCGTTCGTACATAACCCTCATCTTGTGTCTTAAGTATCTTTACCAAATCAGCAGGCATGGACACATTTCCTCTATCCTTGACATGGACGCCTTGCACTGTCCGCTCCTTGTTCATGCCAAAGTAGAATTCATCCTTATTCCTATCAGCCGCCTTCTGTTTCAAGCGCGTTATACGATCCTGCTTGGAGTGATAATCTCGAGCACGAAGAACATAATCTTTATGTTTTTCAAGGATACCAAAGCGACTGCGATGGGCCAATTGTGATCGCTCCTTGTGATTGCGCCTATGCAGCGAATTTCTGAGGGAGGAGGTCATTGCGGTTGAAAAAGGAAAGAGCGTGACAGGAGAATATAAGTGTGACTTGCAAAGAGCATAGATGTCACAGAAAAGTCAACCAGTTTGTACGCCTTTTTCTTTGTCGAAGGCCTTTTTTTGTTCGGATTTCTTGTCAAAAAATGAGTTTCCAGCATTTCAGGCTTGGGCAACTGGCGATGTCCCAGCCTTTGCCTCCACATTTGCAGCAGAACCAACAGCAGATCTACCCACAAAATAATACTTCCTCCTCAATCTCTTCCTCAATACTCCCGCCATCGGCCACGAATCAGTCTCTATCACCACCAAAATCTACTTCTTCCAGGCCCCCATATGGCTCAGGCGACACCGATGACGGGTATACACTCATCTTTCCAAATATTGCTGCATTTCAAGACTGGCGAAATGAAGAGGAGGAAACGCAGATGGTCGAGTTCGTAAAGGGCGATACCCATGGCAGCAAGGCTGTTCCTCCTCGTTTCAAAGATCACACAAAACTCGTATGTGCTCGTCATTCCAGGAGCGGTCGCAAAAAATACGTCAAGAAACACCCAGAGAGGGTAAGGAAAGTACCAAGCAGAAAGGTAAGGTCACCGAGGAGCCACTGGAAATACCCCGCTGACAAGGGGACCAGCTTGAAGGACAGGGGTGTCAAGCATCCATCAGCTATAAGACATATTTTGATACTGAAGAAGTACGAGTGTGCTGTAAGCCGAGCTGATTATTTCGCTTGTCCAATGCTGAACATTAAGCAGACATCGCTGAGCACTCGCATGCAATCGGTTTGGCCAATCTGCCATATACGCGGCGCGGTCGACGCGCTACCGTTCAGCAAGAAAAAGAAAAGTCCAAACGCCATTCCCAAGCCCCAACGTCCGCTGATGGCGAAGGATCCACTACTCCAAAAATATCTCAAACCCCTGCTCCTGCGCCTGCTCCGCCACAGCAAATGCATGCGTACAACCCACCGATAGCACAACTACCTCATCCATTTCCTCCTTATCAAGCCGCCCACCCTGGTGCACCCCCGTATCAACACATGGTAGCTCCCCCTCCCGGTCCCCCAGTTCAGCAAGAACAATGGGATCGTATGAGCGTTCTATTCAACTCGATCCGTGAACACGCACGTGCTTATGAGTATCCTGGAGCATCTATCGTCGCCCTTGAGAGCGTCCTGATCCGACTCTACCTAGAAAGCCCGATGGGTGGTGGAGGCCCTGGTATGGGCCTCGGTCAATTGGGCCTCAATATGCACGGTGTAACCCTTCCTCATGGGCAGCAAATACAAGGGCAAATACAGGGGCAAATGCCTGGCCATAATCAGGAACTTCACTCTCACTCGCCGATGAACAACCCGCCTGCCAATGGCGAGCAGGCAAATAGCGAGATGGATAGCGGGATGGAGAGTGGTTGATGTTGTACTATATGAGGTCCGACTCAAGCCTCACCTTTACATTAGATTGATTTCCATAGTTCTTACTTGGTATCTGCCTCGATAATATGTTGTACTAATAATGGACTATACATGCAACCGCACATAGAACGCTTCGCAGCTGTCAGTGATTACAATGGGAATGAGGTGAAAGAGATATACAGAGATCAAGCACAGAAATTGTAACCGAAGAGATATGTCTACCACAATCAGTCGGCGAAAGGATCGGCGAAAGGATCCTCAGCCTCGACCGGATTCCCACTGGTCCTCGTGCTGGGCCCCGCAACATGAGAAGCTTGCTGTGTTCTACCCTCTTCCTCACTATCATAGTCACTGAAATCAGACAGGCTCCCCCTTCCCCGATCCCATTGTGGTTCAATGGATGCAGAATGATGCGCAGATGGCCTGAGTGGAGGGGGTAATCGATTCTGTTCGCTTCCCAGCGGCCCAAACGATAGATCTTGTAGGTCGGGGTGGACATATGGACCATTGCCGTCAATATCATATTCGTTTGGTTCGTCGTCATCATATGTTCGTTGTCTTGCACGAGCTACTTCTGCGCGTTGACGCAGCTGAAGTTTCGTCAGCTCTCCTGATCCAGAGGGATCAGTGATGTGAGTTCCTGCAAGAGCAGTTTCTATGGGAGTAGTGCTATCTGCTGGGGCTGAAGGGTTGGCGGCGGATATCTGACTTGGCATAAGAAATAAATTTTAAGAGACCGTGTGGAAAGGCATACGTTGTCGTACATCTGCATTGCAGCAATAATACGCTCGTTTGTTTCGATTAACGCGCCGATTATCTCTTCGTTCTCGACGATCTGTATTGGGTGAGACGTCTCTAACTGAGCTGTGCATAATTAAATGACTATACCTGTATATATCGCACAATCGGCTTGCGTACAGTCTTGGCGTTGGCAAGACACTGTTGTACACGCTCATTGGTTATAACATTCTCCTTCTCCGAATTAACCAGCATGATGGCGTTGACTAAATTGCTTGACGCTTGACTAGCATTAGCTATGGAGGTTAAGATCTTCGGTTTCTCCTGCTTGTTTGTCAGTAACGGTTACACCCCCGCGTCAATCATTGAAACAACCAACCTGTTCAAAATTGAAAGGTGCTCGTTTCGATCGGCTCTGTCTTCTGTTTCCATCCTCTTCCATTTTCCGGGCCTTCTGCTTTGTTTCCTCCTTCGCCTGTTTTGCCCTTTTCTTAAGTTCTTTCTCTTCTTTCTCTCTTTTCCTTCTCTCGATTTCAGCTGGATCTTCGCCCCACATCCTATCCACGTCCGTGCTGTTGGAGTAGCCATGTGTACGTCGTTCTGCAGGCCGACATTGCCTGTATAATCCGGAGACAATGGACATTGCCGGGTCATTCTTGAACTGATTGCTCCACGATAAGAGAACAGCTAGCAATTTTTTCTTAACCTTTGGATCGGTAGTCGGATCGGAAGCTAGTTGTTTGATGGCATCTGTAAGTTGGCCATCTGCGAAGTTTGCTGTAGAAGATCCGTGTCAGTGGAGAGATTGAGGTGATCTGGAACGAATTACTTTGAAATTTGTGTCCACCATTCTCTACAAGCGCCTTCAGGATCTTAGGTATCACATTAGTCTCTACATTGAGCGATTAGAAATACCTCCTTACAACGAGTGCACGATACTGATGGTGCGAGTCTCCGTGCTTAATTTTCTTTCGAATTGCCCTGGATGCCTCCGCAGGTCTGTGCACATGAAGGGAAGGAGATTGCTTGAGCAAAGTGTCCTACTCAGTACTCAAAGGCAGATATACCCAGTCGGTTGCAGACCAATCGAGTCTACTAGCTCCGGAATACTTTGAGCTGCGATTAATCACCGTAACAATAGAAATAAAAGAAAGAGCTACCCATCATACGCTTCATCGTCGTAGGCTGGTGAAGTGAGTATTTCCACCCAGTCTGTGATAGAAGACTATATCGAGATCGGAAGTATAAGCAAAATTCTGATATTCAACGCAGATAAATAAAACATACGTGTGGTTTCTCGCGATTGAGCGCAGAAACAGCAAACTTGAGAGCAGACATGGGACAACCAAGTTTAAGATAACCGCTCCCGTCCAAAACAGATCACACACCGACAATCCTCTTATGGAAGGATCACTACCCCTTACGGTAGTGACGTCACAAGTCACTGTTTTCACGGGTCGCGCAGTTGAACTGGCTGTTCAGAAAGAAATAACAGACATATACCACCACTGGGAAACATTCTATGTTGTAGTTTAAGATTTCTCCTTGGACAAGTATATCGTTGAGCAGCGAACGGAGGCCTCATTTGGTATAATATGACATCAGATTTCGTGGGCGCAATATATAGCAGAGCCCCTTGCTCACGAAACTTGTCTCCAAGCTTGTATATTCTCCACCATGCCCGTCCAAACTCGCAGCGGAGCGGTGACGGAAAATCCGCCCCCTGTGCACCACCGGAAAAAGACGGTGAAACGAAAGTCGGAGCGAAATACAGAAGGACAGAATATCGATCAGGAGACCAAAACTGGTGCAAAAAAACGCAGTGCCGAGGCCGTTGACGAAGGTGACGAGACCAAGGCAGAACAGTCTGAGTACAAAAAACCAAAAGTAACGGAAGAAGGATCAAGTGCAGATCCCAACAAGTACTCTTTCCATGAAGGCAAATATCATCCAATGTTTCGATGGGACGGATTGCTGACTAGCACTCCTAGGTGTCATAGAAAGAGGTCATATCTATTTCTTTTACCGCCCCAAAGTCATGCACGAAGAAGCCCACTCTATTGACGAAGTTAGGAACTTCCACATGCTTCTTGTCCCTCGTCCGCCAGAGTTCAGTACCGAGGTTGAAGGGCATTCAGACACTTCGAGCCAAAACGAAGATCAGGATGAGTTGAATTTAATTGGCGAAGGAGCTGATGCCGTACCAGCTCCTGAGCCCAAGGGGATACCGACCAAGCACTATCGTTTGATAACTCTCGGCAAGAAACGGCTTCCAGATCCCGATAAACCTGGACGAAAAGATACTCTTTGGGCAATGGTTTCTACGGTAGGAGAAAACCTTCACGAACTCGATGATGGTTTGGGAAAGAAGACTAACGAGACCAAAACACGAGGTGAGATGGAGATACACCTTCCCACGAGCACTTCTCAAGCCGAGCTTTAGGGACTAGGTTTGAAGAACCTGTACGACTTGCAGGTCGTGGAGCATATGCCATTGTGAATGCACGAGGCAAAACACCGTCTCAAAACGAGACGCACTTGGGATATCACCTCTCTCATCCCTTATCGATCGGTGGCGTTCAAGAAGCACTTGGCGTCCATACTAGTTCATCCTTTGTTTTGCAAGTGAAAAACCCACTAGCTCCTGCGACTGGGCGAGTCGGCCTACCGCCCAACCGTCGGGCAAAATATCCCGCCGGTATCATGGATAACGTTTTCGGGCGAGGTACAAGGGGGAGACAGCCATACGGATTGCGGTTTAGCACTTGCAGCTGCGTGGACTTGCTGGAATATGAAGGTGCTGAATTGCTCCTCATCGCAGCTCGCACTGGCACACAAGGTAACGACACGAGCTTGGGGGATAACAGAGGCGAAGGTGAGGGTGGCGCTCTGGAAAAAATTCGTTGCTGAATCGCTTTAAATTTCTAGCATTGCAAGAGGCTAGCGAGAAAGAAGCGAAAGAGCCCATCGCCAATGTGTTCAAGGAACTGGAAATGGATATGAACGTATTTCCGGGAGAGCCTCTTGAGGGGAACTGGATTTAGGATAAAGTAATGTTAATTATAGTGCAGAATCTTCGATGTACACATTATTCGAAAGCGCATAAATTGACCAGAGGGAGTGGCGTGATCGAAATCAGGATGAATTGATAGTCAACGGCAAATACGCCGTTCAAGCATTCTGATTTTCTGTCTCTTCATTGTCATCATTTACTCTGAGCACTTTTATCCATTCTCGATAATTGAAATTGCCTTGCCGATCGGTGAATGAGCCTTTCAAGAACTTGTCGATCTGGTACAAGTTGGAATTCCACCCAGTGCATTTAACAAGCAACGGCCACGCACCTCTCGTTGATCCATTCGTTCACCGACATCGCTCATCCATTTTCGCATTTCTTCGACTTTCACCATCCCTGTATCTCCTTCGTCAAAGCACTCGAATGCCTCCATCAAGTCCGCTTCTGGATCAAATTCGAAGAGACGCTCGCTCATCATTGTCAGAAACATTGTAAAGTTTATTCCTCGGTCAACAGACATGGGGTCGTCGTTTGAGAAGGTTGCAGCAGTCGGGGCTTTGCCATTACCAGATCCACCGGGACGCGCACTGAGGAGATCATCCAACATGGACTTGGAAGGCGATATCCCTGGGAGTCGTGGTCAACTACATCTCCAACTTGCTGTCGATGATGTTACTCACCAAGGCTGTTGAAAATCTCGCGTAGATCAGATTCCATAACCCAACCATCTTTGTCGTGATCTATGAGTTGAAATGCCTCTTTGAATTGTTGGATTTGAGGTGCTTGAAAGAGCGAGAACACGCCTGAAGGCTCGCGACGCGCTCTCGACTTTTGAGATTTGGATAGTTTAGACGGTGTAGAATTGGGTGACAGAAAGTCTGGATAGCGAGACATGATCAATTACAATGACTATTGAGAATTGGTGTCCACTACACTGAAAGACCGGCTGAAATGAATGAACTTGATAACCCAAATATGGATACTTGGGCACGTGGCACACAATCTTGATCTTTGAATGCAACTACCCGTGTACCAAGTTTTATTCACAAATGACTTGGCTGATCAAAGGATGACAATTTCACCTTGGCTCATTTTCCCTTTAGACATAACGCGCAATGCCAGAATCGGCAGCTCACTCTCTTGCAGAGAGATAGATCTGCCCCGGCTCCTGAAATGCTCTGCGAAAATGCCATATCAGTCTGCCGCTCCATGTGCCTGGGTGACAACGAAATGCGATCATCGGCTTGGCAGCACAAGCTTACCTTGACATTTGCCACTTTGACCTTGGCTGGCTTGGCTTGGCTTGCTTTCAAGCCCTCGAACTCGTCTTTCGATTTGCTATCGATGCTTAATGGAGCAAGCACGATGGATGCGGCTTACGAGGCCTACTATGAGTCGCTGGTTCGTCTGCCAGTGCATTACCTGTCAATCCCCGCATCAACTCTCCCCGAGGTCTTGTGCTGCCTTTTGTTCACATGCAATCTAAGTAAGTATTCCGCTCAAGGATCTCCCTCCGCCTCTTCCACACGGACCGCAACCTTGTCACTGCGCTTGACTGGCGCCATATGCCCCGAGATGGCGCTAGGGCATATGTGTTCCCCTTTTTTGTGCAGAAATCTCTCAGCTTCTCATGTGGCAGCATTTTTGGTGGTTTCGGTATGGCTGCGGCGGGATACCAAGCATTGATGCGGTGACGCCGGTCAATTGTTCAGGCCGGAGTGGCCGATACATCCGACATGCGACCCCTTGATATGTTCTTGCGGATTGCTCACGGCTTTCCTGTCCAGATCTGCATCGGTATGTAGTTCTAGAATGACGCACACCGTTGTTGGCTAGTACTCTCCCTCGGAAATCCCACTTGCAGTGCAGGAACAAATGGAAGGGCCTTTGCTGAGAATGATGTTGCTGAGTGTCAATGTCACATCCGGGTAAATACATATAACAAAGACACCAAGGTCCAGAAACTGCGCGCACAAAGTACATTTATGCGGCTTGGATGCGATACAAAGGGAGGTATTGACGACGGATGAACCATATACACAGGGTTTGTACCAATGGATCAATCTCGATCTTCCGAAATCCTCCTTCTCTACCACGGTGGTGATGGCTGCCACTTTAGCTGATGGGCCTATTCCGTGCTTCCGTTCCGCTCCGCGATATAAGGCCAGGAGAGCGCCATGAGAATGGAAGACACCGAATAATCGCGTACGCGACGGGATGGATGCCAACGTTGGTGCTTGCTGTTGTGTTGTGAAGAGCCCTTGGGTTCGCAACGCGCGGGATGTGCTTCGAACGGAGGCTATAGCTTCGGGAAGCCGAGTAATATGCGCACGAAGATGATACCAACCGCCTTCGAGTGCGAATCGAAGTCTACTTGTTGGGGCAGTGAGTATCGTGCCAAGCCATGGGTTGGCTGGTATGCGAAACGCAAGGACATAGAAGACCGTATGGGGTTTCGGCCGCAGGCGAGTGACTATATAATGAGTACCATTAGAGGTCAAAGCTCACCATTGCACACATGAAGTTCGTCGGCACAGACGCGATTTGATAGCGAAGATGAAGAGATACGAGATATGCGGCCAAGCGATCATGATCAATGCGTGTTCGATACTTGTAGAGGATAGCTAAATCAGCCACGATGCGCTTGGAGTGGAGCGCATCTGGCGTAATCCATAAACTGGGATCCTTGGCCGTTGCTGTGGGAGGCTTTGAGATGAATTTTGGGTGCAGAATCACGTCTAGAACTTGAGAAGTCGACAATGTTACGAGCGGGGGGAGGACTATTTTTGAGGTGGTTCCGGGACGATCCGAGCAGCCGGCGGAGACTTCCTGTTTGGATGATAATCCGGCTGCAGTGTTGATTAGATAATAAGAATATAATAAATGCGGTGATATCCGGGGTGGAATTCTCTTGGTATGCCAAGGGGGTGAATTGCTTGGCACGCTGGTGTTCTTTTGCCAAGAATTCGATCAAGTCTTGGCGTAAGAAAGGAGCGCGATTATAAGACTAAAATGGACCCAAATACTTTCTTCTTTTCGAGAGAACTCGTTCCCCTTGACATCCTCCAAAACAATATCTCAAATCCTCACCACGATTTCCAGAATATATATCCAAACTTATTCCCAATGACCGCCTCAGATCCTTCGCCTCCACGCCCAGATGACTCCGACAAACATTCATCTCAATCCCCCCAGCCAGAGTCCCAAGTCAATGACTCCGCAACTACCACGTCTTCCTCAGAATCATATGTTTGCCAGTGGATTGACTGCTCGTCATCATTTTCCGATCCCGAAATACTATATAATCATCTGTGCAACGAACACATAGGCAGGAAGAGCACAAATAATTTGTGTCTGACTTGCAAGTGGAAGGACTGTGGCACCTCCTGTGCCAAGCGTGATCACATCACAAGTCATCTTCGAGGTGTGTATATTATTATAACGGCCTTTCGGATCTCCTAAATTCCTCCCGCTTGCTCCAGTCCACACTCCACTCAAGCCTCATGTCTGCGAGGTACTTGATATAATTTTTGCTAATTTTGCCGCCGCTAAATAAATTCATTGGTAAAAGATCTGCAAAAAATCATTCAAGCGTCCTCAAGATTTGAAGAAGCACGAGAAAATTCACACCGAAGAGCACCACGCTCAGCATAAACACTCCAAGGCGATCACAGTGGTTGATCCCAATTATGTTGCCCGTGTTCGTGGCGATGCGCCACCACACAAAGGCCTCCTTAATAAGTCTTTGTCAACCAAAATCGCTGATCCAGCCGGCGCACTGCCGCCCAAGGTCCCATTCGCGAGGACTCGGCCTCATCCTGGCGCTATTTCAGACGGTAGGGGCAAGTTCCATGCACGATTTTTTATTCTCCTGATTTCGTACTGCAGGTCCTCACTATACGTCGCTTCCTACTCCTTCACCGGAGCTAGAGCATGCTACCCATCATGTGCCCCACCATGCTCCCAGCTCTGGATACGAACTTTTCCTGCAGAATCAAGGCGCTTGGGATGGCCTCAAATCCGAGGCCCCTGCGCCAGCTCCCACCCGCACCAAGCGATCTTACGACAACAGCTTTGACGACTTTTTCGCAGATATGAAAAAGAGGAAGGTCAATCCTTCTTATGACACACGTGAGTGTTTCCTCTAAATGATGCCGTTTCTGGTTGCCAACAGGTTTATAATGTCGCAGATATGGCTGAACGCTTGAATAATATCGCTTTCGCGGAAAATCTATCTCACTATGATGATTTTAATCCCCGCTCAGTCTCCTTTGACGTTCGCACTCCAGAAGAATTAGCCGCAGTCAACGATTTCCTGGTTACCCTCGGGCGTGATGTGACCGCCCCCGTGCAACGCGGAGGTCATGGCGGTGAACGCTACTCCCCTTACTTTGATGATCAAAGTCTAAATCAATTAGGCCTCGCTGGACTGCCTGGGCTGCCTACCACTGGGGCGACATATCCACACGATACAGGATATCCGCCGACAAACACGCAATCGAACCACTATCTATCGAACGCTTATCCTTCCCCCCCTGGCATTCGCTCATCCCATCCATCTGTTCAGCAACACCAGTATGGCATGTTTCCCGGATTGCACACTCCCACTCCTAGCGCTGCCTCTTACGCGAATGACTACGGCATGCAATCGCGGCGCGTTTCGGCTCACGCAGCTCACGAGTATGCCCTCAATACCTCATACAATTCGGCTCATTACCACTCACCTTCTCATGGACATTTCCACTCTACGCCTCCTCTCGATCCCACGTCACCACACTCGCATTCTTCCAGTTCTACTCCCTCTAATGCCACACCACCGCATAATCCATCCATTCCAGATTCTTTCGCGCAATTTGACTACGTCCGCCATTCTCGTGGCCCAGCGCCCCCTGTTCAGCTTGCGGCGCCAGATTACACCCGCAAGTCCATGCATACAATCGTTCCCTTGAAGACCGCCCCTGGAAGTGCTCCAGAACCAGTGGAACCCAAGATATCGGACGCCGCTTACCGTGGACCACCCGCACGGCTCCTTCCCTTGGCATCATCCTCGAGATTACCACCGTTGTCTTCGTCGAGCAAGCTTTATCCAATCCTTAAGCCGGAAGATTCGGATCTGAAGTTGCCTATGCTTAAGCCGGACAACGGTCAATGGAAACTCCCATCCCTCCGAGAAATGTACCGCTCTCCGTCCCCAACTCCTGTGCCTCAATCGCCTTCAACTTCTCGTGGGACGACGCCAAGCTCTGCACATTCTTCCCCCGTTTCCGCGCATACTGTACTCCCAAGCCTGCGTTCGATTACAGGCACATCGGAAAGTGATGAACTTGTGCGGAAAGTTGGGAGAATAGATATCACCAAAGAAGTGTCCATGGAGGAGAGGCAGAAACATGCTGAACTCATTCGCAATCTACTCGTTAGGATTAATGAGGATTTCAGAAAACGTCATGGGACGCCCCACCTGCCTAGCAAGGCGAATGCAGCGTCGTCCGTCCCACGGGAGCATATACGAGATGTGGAAATGGTCACCGTATAGTACTTTTGTAGATATGAGTTCTTGTTCACTCTTCACCACGCACTGTCTCAATCATGTATGCATCTAATATATATATAGCTTCATGTAGTAAAAATACAAACAATTACTGCAGATATCATGCAAATTAGTCTCGATTGCGGAAATGATTATACACGATGCTACAAGTTAGGATCTCTTCAAAGTGAGCTTGATTTTCGGTGCACTACCTGAGGGTGTGGGAGGGGGATCGAGGTCTTCCATAGCAGACATGGGAGGGCTTGTTGCCAGGGGAGATGGCACAGCAGCACCAAAACTAAAGGACGAACTTTGAGCTGCTCTATTGAAGCCTCCAAGACCCGCCAAACTGGGAGTTCCAGGCGGAGGACTAGTGGCCGACACCGGAGTAGCTGGAGTCGGTGCTGTACCACTGTTGAACTCAGCCCATCGTGGACATTTGCGATTAGTTTCTAAGCAGCATTAGAGGATTAGCACTGTCAAAAAAAGAGTAACGCACTCATGTGACCCATTTGTCCGCAATGTCCGCAACGTCTCTGAAAAAAAATCAGTGATCTCGGATCTATTGTATAGAAAAAGAATTTACAGTTGTGTCCGGTTTCAGTGGACGACTGAGTTGCATAGGGGTCCCTCCTTCCTTGACAATCTTGGCATTTTTACGATGTAACCGCCGTTCTTGATTTTTCTTCATTCTAGCAATCTGTTCCTCCAGACTAGTCGGATGATTAGGCAATTGTTACACTTACGGACACGAGCAATTTGAATGAATAGACGCACCGTTTTTTGTACCGCCGGTCCTTATCTGCATCGCCAGTAGGGGCAAGATCATCAGCAAGAGCAGCTTCCTCTTCAAGAAGTTGGCGAGCTCGGATATAGGCACGGATTACAGCAGGATCCCTAATGATCTCTATCTGCCATTCATCGTCGATCTAGATGTAGGTGAGAATTATTCAAACCACATGCTTGATGAAATGCGCACCAAACGCTTGATGCGCAAAACTTTACGGCTATCATTGGGTCCCATGCTCATCTCTCGATCCCGATCCAGCGATGAACCTCGGCTGAACGCGGGAGAAACTGGCCCACCGGGTCCAGGTGACATGGCAGGAGAAAATGGGGTTTCGTTCCTAAGAGAAGGTTGTCGTTGTAATGGCTTCTTCACTTCAGGTAATACTTCATCTTCAGGAGTGAGCTGAGGCTCGTCCTTCCGACTCAGCGAATCAAACTGTGCTTTCCATATCCTCTCAATTTCGGATTTATATATCAATTGTTGCTCGGCAACATTGTATCTGTGAGCAGATTTAGGACGGTTTTCGGCTTCGGCTGGGTAGGATGTCAATAAACACGGGAACCTCGGATTCTAAGAAAACAATTACCGAGTTTTTGTTCGTAATCCTCCCCAGCTTTTACGAAAATATCTTTCATGGATATTCGAATAAAGCTAAATGCTTCACCGCGACCTGTGGGGTCTCCTTCACCATGTAATCGAAGCATCGCTTTTGCCTGAGTAGCAAAAAGGAAATTCTTCGTCGTGATCCAAGGGGCAAGCTGCTGCTCCACAGAGAGTTTGGTGTCGCCTTCGTCATCCGCGTCGGCAGCGTCTGCGGTCTGAGTATAGCCTGCATCTTGCAAATGCCGCTGGCCAACCTGCATGCTTTCCATGAGAACCACTTGCTCCGGTCCGACCATTTTCAACATGTCAGCGTCGCTTGGGACAACTACGGTGGCCTTCAAACGCCAAAAACCTTGATGGGGACCCCGTCTGTGATATTCCATGAATTCTTTGAGGCGTTGCCTCATTTGCAATTCGTTCTGATCTGGAAAGTATTTCATTAATCGTGATATCTTGAGCCGCTCTTCTTGAGCTTTTCTGAGCAGCTTAAACGCGATGATTTGGAGGCGGTACTTGATGGTGTTAGTGATTTTTCGAGAATGTGGTCCGGGCACTTCTGTTACCGGGTAGGTTTGACCAATGACAAACATATTTTTTATCTCTCGCAGATAATACTTGGTTTCGCCTTTGATGGTACTCCTAAAAGGAGAAAATCAGATTGATCCTTTTTGTTTCACTCATCTCCATACCGTACGGCGAGAAAATCTGTGGGATACGGCTTGTGACGAAAGAGAGGAGCCCGCACTAAGTTGTTGTAAAGCGCAGGAAATGTCTGTCCGGGATAGACATAACCAAACTTCATGAAAGGTGATTCATCTTGTGGTTCCAGGATGAATGGTACGCCAAGATCCAACTAATCCACATAAGGATCCGGAAAGTATCAAACCAAACAATCACCTACCTTCGGCATATAATCGTCTTTTTCATCCTTTTTACGGTAGTAGTTTACCAGCGAACTGCCCATGCCGAAATTAGGGATGATAGGAGGATGTTCTTCCTATTATAATGTAAATTAACGTCTCATCAAAGCTAAACGCACCCACCGAATACTCCCATAGCACAAAGTTGCTCGTGTCTTTCAAACTCAAATCGCTTGTTCTCCGAAGTCCTTCACCAATGTTGCCCCCTTTGCCTACCTTGCGTCCAGCCTTGTCTTTCTTTTTCTTCGCAGTCCGTACTTTCGTGAACCGTATTTCAATGTTGGTAGGGAACTGCAGCGCCGGCCGATGGAAAGAGCGTGCTTCTTGCTTTGAGAGCCGAGTTTTGAACTATTCAATGCTGGTGATTTAGCAACGCAATCTAGTATGTTTGCGACTTACGAATGGCAATTGGAGCTTCTGGGCAGGATAGGCATGTTCAACAACGAGCTGTCCGAATGTTTGACGGACGCGATGCCGACCACCCTCCTTTGAAACCTCATAGTATTGGTCATTGGAAAGGTTAAACTTGTCTCGCGGTTGGATAAAGTCTGTCCTTAGACGTTTCTTGATTCGAACTGTCTCAACTTTGACCAGGGGTTGGCTGGTAGTCGATCTGAATTGACTAAGAAACACACCTGGGGGTTTCTCTTCAACAATGAGATCGTCTTCGTTAAGTTCCAGTTGAGTGAAATCACGGAATGGTGCGTTGGGACTCCAAATTATGCTTTGGGTCCATGCACCAGATTCAAGAGATTTGTTTACTGGTGTGGTTAGGTTCTTGTCCTCTGAAGTAGCATGGGTGATGGAACTGTGTGGATCGAGCACAATTTGGTCCTCCCAGTTGGATAGCAGTACTAGATCAAAGCTCCTGTCATGAAGCGGCAGTGTGATCGGAGTGTCTGTTTTATCACGCTCCTGAAACGAGCTAATGTTACGGATGTTCGTCATTACCTTAACCACTCACCTCCAACGCACGAAGTAAATCGTGCTCAATACTCCCAGCCGACATTACCTCTTCGACACGCTTGTTTTCGACCTGGCGTTTGGTATCGCCAACTACTGCATCAAGAAAGCCCCTTGGTGCATCCTTCTTCTTGGGATACACGCTTTCAACTGGCGAAGTATTAACGTTCTGAAGCTAAAGTGCATAGCGAAAGCAGTACCTTGCAAGGGTCTTCTCGTTATGCGAGACTTTCTAACTGTATATCCCTTGAAAAGCTCTGAGAAGTCAAGCACTTTGTCCTTCTCGAATGCCGGAAACCGTTCATATACTGTCTTTGGTCTTTCTACCAGTCGTTTCACGATTCGGACACGCTTTGGGCGTATTTCTACAGGCGATTCGACTTCCATTTTGACATCGGAGACATCAGACATCTCGTCTTCCAACTCCCTATCGACCTCATCCTCCCAGTCTTCTCCTTGACCAGCACCCACGTCTTCATCGTCATCTTCGTCCCATTTATCACTGTAGATTTGGGACGAGTTCAAAGCTGGAAGGCCTGATATTCCAAGGCTGCTGGAGAGTCCAGATCCGCTAGGAAGAGATAGGCCGGCCAGCACATTGTCCAAAGAAAAGCCCGTCAGCGTCGATATCACATCATTCTCGTCCTAAACAAAGTCAGTCCAATGGCTGATGGTTGGATTTACAGAACTGACCTGATTAGCCATGAGTTTGTACTGACTGGTCAGTATAATATGATGAACTGTATGTCAACTTTGTGGTCAGTGCACAACTGTTACTGTGAATGATGGCCTTTCGGGCCAAGTTAGTACTAGTACTAGAACAGTAGTAACCGATCAAGTAGCTGACAAAGCAAAAGTTAAAGCTTTAAAGGGCAAGCAGTGGTTGTGGCTAGCTGGCAGTCTTGCAACATACGGCCATCATGGCTAAGTCAATGGATAAAGAAGTGACCAAAAAACTCGAGGTATGCCCCGCTCTAATCAACCAGCTGAGTCAATCTTATTCTTTCTAGCAATTTCGCGGTGCTGTCGCAACTGCAGCAGAGGACGTCATCTTTCATAAATTTCCTACAAAGGTATCTTGGATTCGTCGCTAGCAAGTGACGACGTTGCTCATCTTTCTTGTAGATAATGTGGGACAAATGACTATACCCAAGACCCCACTCTTACCATTTCAAAATAGCGAACTGTCGGCTTTGATAGATTCCACAGGGACTTCGGACTCACCTTACCACATCTCTCATGGCAGCTTGTCAACCGATGCAGTTGTTTACCCGCCCCCTTCCTCGTCTTTAGAAGTAGACGAACCTGATAAGAAGCGAAAGCGAACAATCGATGGAAGCGCGCTCTCGTCGAACTCGAATGACCTCCAAAGCCCGAGATATTCCAATCGTATGCGTGCTAACCAGCATATCATCAAACTGCATGACTCGCTTAAGACCGAGTGCAGCGAGCTTGCAGATAGCTGTGTGAGTTGGTTACTGAAAGCACGCAAAGTAATATAATATTTATCATGTGATATTCATCAGGACAAAGTCAAGCTATGGGTTAACCTTACGATGCCAAAGTATTTCTGCTTTTTCAATTGATGATAATATACTGATGATTTTGTTCCAGAATCGAAGAGTAAGTTTTATTTCTTACTCTGTTTTTCGCTTGATGACGCGTCCTCTATCCAGCGGCGACAATTTCGGTATGTGCTTTTTCATGAGTCAGTGAAATCCATCTCATGCATCGTTCAGGGGTCCAGATACAGGAAGGCAAGTTTTGTCTTTGGCATAAACGCATTTGCTCACATTAGTATACAGAGGTTTTGAGTGAACTTCTTCGTGCTCAAGAAAGTGCCTACAATTTAAGAGATGGCGTCCGTCAGGATCATCTGAACAGAGCAAAGATATGCTCGAAGATAGTCAAGTACCCCAACATAGAGGATTACACAGTGCGTTCCAAAGTTGATATCTCACCTCTTGACGACGCAAAGTAATCATATCACAAACAGCTTAGCCTCAAGGAACATGATGAGAAGCAGCTATTCTTTGCCCGTCAACACCTCATCGATATCCGAAATATATACGCTGTACTGACAGATATCCTCCACAAAAACATCGCAAAAGTAGGGATGTATCTTCTATTGGGTGTGTCAAAGACTAATACGATTTGGCTGGATAGATCCGTGCTCCAAAGGCCAACAACGGCGTTGGCTTGTACTAATGGCAGCACGCTTCTTCTGTATAATTATTTGGTGATATTCCCTATCTTTATGCTCCAAAATACTTTAATCAAACGCTATTCGCAACCGTGTAAGAGTTCGAAGTGCTCATAGCGCAATCAAATCCAAGGTAGCATTCTATTTTTCACTCTCCTATTCCATCCATCCGGCTTTTACGCCATCATACTGATATTGTTTTGAATATGTTAAAGCCATCTAGTGCGGTACTGATGACTGTGCCTGGGATCTGGGGATGCCAATGAACCTCCTTCACATCTTTCTGCCCTTGGTGAACAAAGAGCAGCTGAGGAGGGATTTCGCGTTCCCCATCAGGAGTGTCATTCATTGATGCTCCGACTTCTTCGTCGTCTTGCTCTACTCCGAGGTCCCACAACGTGATTTGATCATCCGCTCCGGAAGCCGCAAATATTGAGTCCTCGGTGGGATGCCACTCAATAGAAGTCACCGGAGCACGATGCCAGGTAAATGATGCTACTGGAGGAGGCGGCGATTCTCTGTATTGCAAGTCGTATCGAGAAATTTGGCTCATAGCATCAGAACAAACTCACCCTTTCTTCGTGACATTTCGTAGATCCCAGACCTTGATTCCTCCTTCATCTCCACCACTGAGAAGTAGATAGCTAGTGCTTCTGTTCCAACTGATGACATTGACATCGCTGCCATGAGCTGGATCAATTCCGGTCACACTCTGTCTCCCTCTACTGCGAACATCCCATATCTGTATGGTCCGATCTGCGGAACACGATGCAAATACGGTAGGTTCAGATGGGCTCCACTGTATATCTTCGACGCTGGACGTATGAGATACAAAAGGCTGCGAGAGGGCATTGAACCCAGAGGGAGTTGAAGTGGTCAGGTATATTTTGGAATGGATGTCCCCAGTGAGAAGTCGAAGTGAAGATGGATTTGACTCGCCAGACGATGCCCAATCCATGGCAAAACCTTCGGCGCGTCCGTGCGAGTTTATTGTGAATGTAGGATTGTTCGTACGAGATTTGTCCCAGGAGTAGCCGGGAACATCGAAAGATTCTATCAGGGGTCTTATATCCCATATATGTACTTTTCCGGTATCAGACCAACTGGCAGCATAGTAAGGCTGCGATACTGGTGGTAGCGGAGTAGAAGAGGGGAGAGGTTGTACGCGAACACGATTGACACCACCATTATGAGGCACTGAACGGAATTCGAGTATAGCATCTTCGTCAAGATCGTCGTCGTCGTCATCTTCGTCTTCAGAGTCCTCTTATGAGATCAACAGTACAATCAAGATCAGTCAAGGAATAGTGATGTATTTGTGACAGCAACGACAAACCTCCGTCTTTTTGTGTCCGATGCAATGAGCTCATTTTGTACACGGATAATTCATTTTTGTTGGCGGAAGCCGCTTGTGTGCCGGAAACGATATAGGCAGTTGTTGGATATCGCTGACGCTCATCTCCTAGGCTGTCTCGCAATACATCAAAGGATAGACAAGGCCATGTCACGTTCATCGAGTGCCGCATGATGTAAACAGAATCGTCCGGTTCTAGTATTTCATCTTTGCCCAGAACATGGGTTCCAGGAATGAAAACATCAGGAGCGGGAGGTTGTTCATCCGATTCTTCGATAGCAGGCAAAACCTCATCTATCTCCATACCTGATAAGATTAAGGGTGTTATAGTGTTGTTCTGTGAAAAATCTGTGATATCTGCGTACCGTCCTCTCCGCCATCAGCTTCACCCTCCACCACCACTTCCTCCTCATCACTTTCAATTTCATCTTCCCAAGCATCCTCGAATTCCCCCATCTCGCTGATTGCAGCATTTTCGCGTTTTAAGCCGCTTCCAGATGCTTTGGAGAAGGCTTGACCTTCGACTTCCGATCTTTGAGAATCAGTCGCGGTACGTTTCGACATTTTGTTTTGTGACAATCTCTCCTCGATATCTAATTTTTTTTGTGCTTCATTATCGATCACGTGATCGATCACCGCTAAAAGTGGAAGTGTGAAATTTCAAATTGACTCTGACCTTTCTTCAATGTAAATTTAATGGTTGACCAACTTTGACCAATGACCTTTCCACTTTCTAAGGGAGTTCATGTGACAAATCTTCTGGTATAGCGTATGTGGTATATTCTTGGACCGAATATACAGAATGACTGATTTGAAAATATATGTTGCAACTTGCGTATGAGTTGGTCTGTTAATTTTCCAGCTCCGGAAGACTACGCTTGAACGCAGCTTGTTGGCACATGTACAACATGATCGGAGACTTACAGATAATGGCTGACCATTCCGCTTGGCCTCCACTGCGATGACATTTGTTTGCTGTTTGAGCTTTAAGATCGGTCAAAAATTATGATGCTAATAGCAGTGATGTCAGCTTTCGCCGAAGCGGCGAACACTTGCGTATGCTTTTTGATTGCCGTACGCTGTTACTTGTCTTACGGCTGGTGAGAATACCCTATACCATCGGGAAATAACCCCTGCTCAAAGGAAGGCTGCGGCTTTGTAATGTCCTGTAAGTAGCGGGGATATATGCAACTGCATCCCGTATTCGCTTGGGTAGGAGGCATACGCGTCCTCAAACTCACATTCATATAAATGGCGAAGACAGTGGTACATGATTTACTAACTTCACATCCGTTTCTCATCAATCCTCATCATGTCTAGTATCAATATTGCTCTTCCGGAAGGGTAATTCTGATATTTTTTTTTGACTACAACACTATGTTCACACATGTTTGAACCACTAGGTTCGGCTATGTACCTGGCGCACTTATGTCGATCGGATGGGTATTGCTTTGGCAAACTTTCCTCGTAGGACGCCAACGCAAAAGATCTGGTGTCAGATATCCACAACGCAAGTTTCCTGTATCCCTATGCTCAGAGCATACTTTGTACTAACCCTTCTATAGTTTATGCAGAACAAGCTGAGGTGAAAGCTTCCAAGGAAGCTCTGCAGTTCAACTGCGCCCAGCGTCAGTCCATCTCTATCGGATTGGTTTTGTTTATTTGCTGAAATGTGATGATCACAGGTGCTCACCAAAACACTTTGGAAAGCGTGCATCTGATTGCCATGGGGTAAGTCCGGTTGTATATCATTCGACAACTGCCTATTAACATCGCTCCCATTAGCACTGTGATTGCAGGGTTGCAGTACCCGGTCTTAGGTTCTGCTCTCTGCGGTGGCTGGTCTTTCGCGCGAGTCATATACACTCTCGGTTACAACACTGGTAATCCATCCAAGGTAGGACATCTTCCCAGATGAAACGCGGAAGCGATTCAGCTCATCTCACTTTTCATAGCGAGTTCCCGGTGCCATCCTTGGTAATTTCTTAATGCTGGGTAGGTTCTTAGTGTCATCTGAGAGGTCCTTGTTTGTTGAATGGATGTTTTAAGGTGTACTCTTGACCGGCAGCTACTCGGCACTTCGCTTCGTTTGTCCCGCCCTTTAAAGCGGCTATCCTAGTGTCCCGTCCATAATTGCAGAGACGTCTTTTCGTACACACACTACCATATATAATGCCCTCATCAGAGTGCGATTGAGAATGAACTGAGAAAATATTTTTGTGACCACAAGTTGGTGCCCGTTGAAATGGATAAACATGGAATTATTGTGGGATCAAAGGCTGCTATTGTATATAATTCCGACCGAAAATACCGTTGCCCCTGTGGAATTCAGATGAATAAAGCCGTGACCACAACTTTGCCACTATATTTCTGCGTCCTTAAATCCCCCCTTCTCATTTATCATTCCAACCATGGCTGATTCCCCTCGAAGACTTTCTTTCCCGACTTCTTCTTCAGATTTTGCGTTGCCCTCCAGCTCGTCGACACCTGAAGATGTCCCGACGATTCCGCTACTGGCTCGATTTCGACGGCCTACACTTTCTTCGAAGCCTAGCTACTTATCCGACAAGAAAATCCACAGCCCTTTAGCTGTTTCATTCACTATTCCTTCCAGACGTCTGGGCAGTACGAACGGGGAAGAGTCAGAGAGCGATAAAGAAAGGATGTACACAGAGAGTTCACCATCGAGCAGTTCAGGGAATCCTACACCGCCCATCGGACTATCTCAAGATTCAGACGCTGATGACTTTAATGGTATAAGCGGAAAAGAGATAGCTCAGCCATCTACACCACCTCCAAGTCGCAATTTGGGGTCTGGCACGCTTGAGCAGGATAATCTTGATGCACCTTCAACCCTCTCTGTACCTCGCCGGCCTGCATACCCTGTGAGTCTATTGTATATGCATAATAATGGCTGATTTGACATCGAGAAACAAGCTTAAACCTCCTCGCATCTTAAATTTACTCGCCGAATCACGTCCAGACGAAGATGAAGTCAAGTCAGAGGCTGCATTCCAGCGTCTGATCGCATCCTGTTCGGAACTTCCAATGCAGCCACGCACACCTCGTGCGCCATCTGATCGCGGCCGATATCCGGAGGAGGCGGGTCACGAAGAATCCCAAAGAGAAGACACCCCAAGTGAAGACGAGGACGATGATATAGAAGGTCTATTCGCCTACGACACCCAAAGTGAACCTATCACCATCAAGCCCTGCACTCCAGCCCAAAGCGTAAATGGTGATGAGCTCAGCATGTCGATATCTGGAAGCCCCATGAGCGGAGCCATGGATGTAGATGTGGTATATGAACTCTTTCTTGACGTAACAGCCTTGCTGACGCCTCATGTATCTAGCCAACTGCATCTCCTTCCATAACTTCTACCCCAATATCTATTCAGTGGCGTTATACGCCCCCTCCTACCACCAGCGCAGTACGTTCTAATAAACGTAAAGGTTGGTCCTTTCATACCACGATGTCTCGATGGTCACTGAAAGGTGATCTTGCGCAGTGGAGGATCGATATGATCCCTATCCTACATCTGCGAAACGGCGTGCTGTATCCCCTTCGATATCCCACCTCCGAGAAGCTCATTCTTATCCACGCACTCCAAACGCGCGTCCAGTCCCAATTCCTCTCCCCCTTTCCATCCCTGGGTCTACTATGGGTTCTGTGACATCATCTCCAACTGTTACTTCATACTCACTTAATGGACTGGCCGGTTCCCGGACTAGTTTCGGGGCGATGAGTGTATCATCTAGTCCTATTCTGCGGCCTACTCTAGGGTTGGCCAGCCCAATCCTCCGTCCCATCCCGAGAAACAGACGAGCGGTGGATGGAGAAGAAAGGGAGGTTGAAGGTGCTGGAGAAGCTGTAGGAGGGCTCAGTCTCAGCTAGCAGGATTCACAAAGACACTAAGAACGTTGACGCTGGAGAATATCTTTCTCCGCTGGCAGATATAAGTATATCATGCCGCATGCAGCGCTCATAGCCTGCCGGAGCTCCCGGCCATCGCTCTGCAGCTGTTGACCTTTGATCCAGCATTAGGTTATCTACATAGCAGTAGATTAACAGCCTCACTTGGGTCACCGCTGCTTAGTGTATGTACCGTGTAGTAACGTTGTGTTGGAAGAGTATGGTATGTAGATCACGTGAAGATATTTTTCATGGCCTGTGCTTGAAATCGAAAGCCGTGTATCTGAATTCTGATCCCTCCACATATCCCGGCCTCGTTTCTGTCACAGGAACTTCTAATAGTGCCATCATATTCGGTTTCGGTTATAATGTCCACCGTTAAAAAGCTAACCAAACGGCAAAAGAAAGGCATCGCCTTTCGCGACCGCAAAGCAGGCAAATCGAATCGCCCTGGTACCACAGATGAGGTCGATGACCATGATGTTCCTATCCTCGAGGATCAGGATCTGGCTGAAATACAAGATCATAATGTGGAGCCTTCGCAGGAGGGTGCGGCAGATGCAAAGGTCATGGCGGTGGGGAGGAGCAAGAAGAACAAGGGCAAGGCGGAGAACAAGTCGATGGATGTCGTGGAGGAAACAACCTCAGCCGTGGTGGTGGGAACGAAGAAAAGGCGGCGGGAGGCAGAGGACGGGACAGCAGAAGGGACAAAGGGGAAACAGCAGGAGGCAGGATCGCGCAAAGCAAAAAGGCGGAAAGAGTCTGTGGGGGAGGTTGACGGTACTTTGGACACGGAAGTAACGGAAGGAACAGGAGAGGAACCTGCAACAGCTCAGACGAAACAACGATTTATATTATTCCTCGGTGCGATAGATATTTCATTCTCTGAACTCTACTAATGCTTTTGCTTCAGGCAATCTAAAATATACCACATCACTAGAAACAATACAGACCCACTTTGCAGCATGTGGTGAGATCAGTCTCTATTCTCTGTTTGTAACAGTCGTAACTCCTTCATCTCATTCAGACCCACCACCAAGTATACGTCTTCTTACACCTAAACCGATCGGGGGCAAGCTTCCGTCCAAACCCATCACAAAATCGAAAGGATGCGCCTTCCTCGAATTCAAACATCGCAATGCTCTACAGCAAGGTCTTAAACTACATCATACTCAGCTCGATGGACGCCAAATTAATGTGGAGTTGACTGCTGGAGGTGGAGGCAAGAGCGAAGCTCGGATAGGCAAGGTGAAAGAGCGCAACAAGGAGTTGGAAGCGCAGCGAGTATGTTCTTGGCTGACTTTCTTGGTGTTGACTTACATATCCGTGGCTTGCCACTAGCGAAAACGACAGGAAAAACAGGAAAAGCAGCCAGCTAAGGAACAAAACCTACCCCGGGCGGAAGGTGCTGCGCGTTTTTCAGCAACGTCAGGGGCCGAGCAGGTGATCACCAAGGATCGGACATGGACAGTAGGCGATACTGAAGATACAGAAACACATCGGGGCGGCAAGAAACATGTTAAGCGAGGAAAGGGACGTCGGCCCAATCTTAAGGATTGGGGAACTGGTGTGAACGCAATACCCGTTGGATGACAGTTCATGTTTCCTTTGATGCATTGATATTAGATAGGTGATGGGTATGCTATAATAATGTCCTGCGGTCATATTTACAGATGAATCATGAAACCAAAATAAACACTAGGAACTGCAGACAATATGAGCGTTCGGTAGTAGCTTTGGGTGAAAGAAGGATGGACGTACAAAGACAATCAGCACACCAAATACTTTTAGCATCAGCCATCGGTTGCTTGATATGCTGGCATAGTATTTGAGTAATTCTCGTTGCGCGCCATCTACGTTGGATACAATGTCCATGGTATCTGCATCGATGCGTTGTACTGTTTCTCGTTGCTCCGCAACCATGTTTGCAAGTTGTGTGAATATTTGCCCGAGTTCAGCAATCGTCGACTCGATAGACTCGATTGCTGTTGAGCGGGATTGGATGTAAGAGTCCTGGATGAATTGGGTCAATGTCAGAACATATGATCAACAGGTATATTTCTTACCTGCTGTTCGACTAATTGCATTTGCATGAAAGGATTGCCACCCTGGGCGCTTCCTTCTTCCGCTGAATGTAGGTCCAACGCCAACACGTCTCCATTTTGCAGTGCACGTCCTTTCCCCTTTCCCATTCCATTTAATCGACTAGTGCTACCATCGCCCATAGGATCGTTTCGCCCGTTTAGCAATAGTGAATCTAGTACAAGATATCAGCACAGTATACAATGAACAACGGCAAACCCACTTGATGGTGCTTGGTGGGCTGCAGACGCAGTGGAATACATGAATTGTTCCGTACGATCCTTTGACTCTTTCATATTCTGAAAGAAATTCCATTAGGGGACAGAAGACGTGTGAAACGTTATGCGACTCACTTGGGTCCTAACCTCTAGAACGTCTTTGAAGCTCATGCTCGTTGTGGCTAGCTTGTTCTGAAGCATCATAACGATATTGTGATTGTGTTCATCGATTTGTTTGCCCTCTGAGGACTTAGAAGCGCCCTGCGCATTCCGTTGTTTCACGTATGATTGCAATGCGGCTATCTGTCTGTTGATATTCGCAATATCTTGCTTGATGATAAACGTTAGTTCCTATAATGAAATAAATTCAGTCGTGGTTACACAGCGAACAGCGAGAAATGTACACTGATTTCAACAGGCCGGTCATCGAATAGTGTTTTCCGTTTTGCAACTGGATCTCCTTCAGGTTATGTTTGTTAACAAAAGCAGGACTACTCACGCTGGGCAAGCTTTCCCAACTTGATCGCCGTACTGCTGATATCCTTGCCAATGGCCGAAGCCATGCGAGAGAACTCGCTCTTAGCTCCGGTTTTTCCATGCGATTGTAAGAGTCTCTGTTTCGTTTCAGCGGTGCGTGGTGGTACAGCAGACCTGTTCCGTATGGACTCGACACAAGCACGGAATTCGGTTGTGCGGTCTTGAACAGGCATTTTTGTGTGTGTTCTTGTCTAGAAAGCGAGAATAAGGTATTAAATAGATGGCTGGTATATGGATTGAATGTTGGTAAAGGGCAGACCACAGCTGACGGGACACGGTGATAATAATTTCGGTCGAGGATAATGCGCAGCGGTATCGGCCTGTGCCGTCTTTTCGGCACTGGCCGGCCGGAGATAGCTCTATATATAGACTATCGCGTCCCTACGCGTCTTGACATTGATCTCTAAAAACGCTTATTTTGACTTTGCCTGCTTGCATGCTTTCTCGGTTTCTGCGGACTTGTACAGTACCCTTTCGATATCAAATCTCGCCTCTGCGTCAGCCCCGACAGATAATCACCCCATCTTCTGCCTCATTTTCGTTCTGCCAGTCTAATTTCAGATCAATATCTCTACACTCCTGTCGACAAGCTTTTTCTGGAACGTTTAGGATGCATTCTCGCCCACGTACCCCCTCATCACGATCAAAAGTTCTTGTATTAGGTGCCGGAAATTTTGGCAGTTGTCTAGCAGACCATCTCGGTGACTCTGAACACGACGTCAACATCTGGTCCCGGCATGAACGTTTCGTGGAACACTTCAACATCCACCATCGCAATCCTGATTATTTAAAAGACCACGAGTTTTCTACCAACATTCATGCGGTCGGGCCACAAATTCCCGACGCTGACTTCATCAAGAACATGGACGTTTTGTTATTTGCCATTCCCACCCAGGCTCTGAGGTATGAACCTCGCAGTCGCTAGGTTCTCTCCTTCCATGTGATTGGTATTGTCGATTAGAGACACACTCATCAAATTGCAACCGAGTCTGACCGCAGACAAATTACCGCTCCTCATCTTCGTAAATAAAGGTATAGAGACAAGTACGCAAGCTTTGACGCTTGAAATCATAGTTGATACTTGCGGAAGCCATGTCGCGAAAATGGCAACCTTTATAGTAAGTATAAGCCAAGGTTGCGATTTACGCCTGATGACCAACCAGTTCAATAGTCGGGACCGTCTTTTGCGAAAGAAAGTGCGTATGAAATGTGCTTGATAGCTCGCTGATGCCGACAAATGGTTAGTTGTTCGACGACAGCCAACCTCGGTATCTGTGGCATCCTTGACCGAATCCCAAGCCCAGAGAGCGTCTGAGCTGTTCCATCAACCGTGGTTTCGATGGTAAGTGCTATTACGATACATGAATCTAGACACTCAGTGCCGTGCACCACAACAGTTATACCGGTGGAGATCCGATTGGTTTAGAGTTGGCTGGTGCCTTGAAAAATGTTTACGCTATCGCAGCTGGCATGGCGGATGGCCTTGGCTTTGAGAATAACACCAGAGCAGGTAGGTATCGTATATGACGGATAATGATTATTTGACGAGTATATTCGAGGTCTGATCACTAGGGGTCTTGCCGAAATGACGCGCATTGGAACAGCTTACGGTGCTTCGCCGCTGACCTTCATGGGCCTTGCTGGTGTGGGAGATCTATTCCTAACGTGCAGTTCACCAACGAGTCGGAATTACACCGTGGGTTACCGTCTGGGGAAAGGCGAGTCATTGGATGATATCATCCGCACGATTGGAAGCGTTGCCGAAGGGGTTACAACAGCCAAGGGAGTAAAAAAGATTATCGATGAGATGGGCCTATCTGCCGCAATCGCAAACGGGGTGAGTGATGGTATATACCGCATTGGTGTTGCTTCGTTCTGCTTATCACACTTTTGGGCCTATAGATTTATGAAATACTCTATGAAGGTAAGCGTACCGCGACGGATCTTGGGTGTTTGAGCTGACCATATGTTAGGCAAAGAGGTGCAGGTGGGCGTCCAAGAGCTGATGTGCCGTCCGCCATCACGTGAACTGGATCTTCCGGCGCAGGCAGGGGAACCCGCGAGACGGCTTCTTGGTAAACTGGGGATGGAATCATGGGAAGGCTGATTATTGTGATTATTGAACGTCATCTGTGCCCTACTTATATGTTTCCTCCGTAGACTGGCTGGAATCTCACAGCGGCCGTTTGCATGTGATCATGACTGCCTTTTATAGAGTGCTAAACGAGTATGTCGCTCCCGGTGCCTTGATCCTGAATTCTTTAAACCCACAGCGGGTACGTAACTTGATATATGTACTTGTCCTTGGTGGAAAAGTGCAGTACCAACTGTTGTTGATTTTTCGGTTGAAACATGTTAAAAACATGAGTTGATTTCCTGGGTCTGCGATCGATTAATTCCGGAGGTTGTGGCTTCATGTCCGGCGAGGAACCAGGTCCACGTCAATATTCCGGACCGTCGAGTTAAATTTTAATTATATAATCAGATCCTAGTAAATCATTCCCACGCAATTTTTTTCGTTCTGTCCAGGCGCAGCCGAAAGCCGAAGCCGCAAACTTCTCCTCGACACGTCCTTGAACTGATTTTTTCTTCCTTTTGCTCTGTTTCTCAGACTCATACTTTGACTTGTACCAACCACACAAATCTACTCCTTTTTATCTCCTTTCATTAACATCGAGGATATCTGAAATGGTGTCTGCGCTTTGGGAGGCTTGTTCTGGCGGTAATCTCGATATTGTCCTCGGTTTACTGAATGATGGTTCTGCGGTCGATTTGGAGATCAAAGGTTCGTTTCCTTGACTTTTCATTTATCGCAGGATCATCTGCGTGAAAATATTTGTGCGTGTGGTTTTGCTCATTTCCGCCTTGATCCAGATTCGAATGGTGTCACTCCCCTGATTGAAGCAACGAGGAATGGACACGTAGAAATCGTCAAAATACTTCTGGACAGAGGTATGGCATCTTGCTTTATTTCCGGCGCGTCCTTGTGGTTCGATCTAATCGATTTCCTATCAGGCGCCAACCCCTCCTTTAGTTCCACGCACACTAGACCAGAACAGTACACGTCTGACCCCGCGATCTTGGACATGATCAACGCTGCGCTGAACAAATTCTCTCCCAACGGCGTACCCGCTCATGATCAAGCCTACGCTCATGACCCTAATGCAGACCCCACAAAACGTTATTACCCCGTCCCCCCTGCTCCCTATGGCTATTACCCAAGCATGAGACCTCCTACTATGCCCGATGGCTCCCCCGTGTACTATCAGCAGCCTCCCGTACCGCTAGGTGACAACGGAGGTCTTGGAAATCTGCCGCCTCCAGAAATTGCCCGATTCATTCCGTGCCGATATTACCCTGCTTGTCGCTACGGTACTTCGTGTATGTTCGCCCATCCTCAGGCCCCCTACTATCCCGGCCCGCCCCCGCCATCACAGTATCCTGCTCCTTACGATCCAATGACCCAGCAATCCTACTCTCCTAATTATTACAGCGTTCCCCCACCTTCGTTTCACCCCCCCGGTCCAGTCCCTCCCCATATGAATTCTGTGTCCCCACCATCTGGCCCCATCGCCACACCCCCTCATCCACCCATGGTTCACACAAGAACCGGGTCGGAAGTGTTGTCCCCAGTTCAGCTTCCGTTCAGCCCGTCTAGCGCTCCTCCTCCCGTTCCTTACGGACCCATGTCTCCAGTATCACCTTATGCTCAACAAGGACACGCACCTCTTCCACTATCCATCCCTGCGCTTCCCCCTCCTCATCAGCCACCGGCTACCGCTGGACCTCAATCACCCCCATCCGCGTACCCTAATGGACCTGTATCCGCCCCGCCGTTTGCTGGACAGCAAAATGTCCTCCCATATCCACGTCAACCTTTGATTCCCCACGCGCCTTTTGCGGAATCCAATAACGGCCCAAAACCCAATCCCGGTCAACGCCAGCCGGATGGTTATCCCACTGGACCTGTTTTCCGCCATGGAATGAATCACAACCGCCGTGGAAATTTGCGCCGAGGATCATTTGGAGGGCGCAAACCCCCTTGTCTCTTCTACCCCTCTGGCAGGTGTAGAAATGGGTATGTGGCTTGCACATAGGCTTTAGAGATGATATCTCACTACTTTCATTTTCTTAGTGACGACTGTCGATTCCCCCACGTTCTTTCTGATGCATCACTTCCCCAAGCTCCTCATTATCCTGCTCGCGGAATGCGCCCCCGTGACGCCAATGGTATCAATACCATTGAAGAAAAATTCGCAAACATGGCCGTTCGAGATGTGAGTCAGTTTTGCTTAGACACTACTTCACTCGCTCATTTGTTCCAGGATGCACCTCGTCGCAATGGCACTGCTGCTTCCAGCCGATCTCAATCGACTGACAATGGGAGCCGCTCACGTGGCATGAAGGCCAATGGGCCCCGACTTGATAAAAGGAACCCGATCAGACAAAGAGTGCCCAATGCTGATGAGTTCCCTGTCCTTGGAGGCTCGACGACCCCGCCGTCTAGAAGTTCAACTAATGGTGGACCTCCTATTAATGGATATGCTGGGCCCACGGCGGCCCAGGTGCTTCAAGCACCTCCTCCTTTCCGCAAGGATAGCACAAAAGACGTTACACCACGTAGCGTCAGCCCCGAGCAGTCTATCCCCAAAAGCTCACAGGTATGTTCCGTGCTCTATAATTTTCGGGTGGTCGTTGATATAGGCATCGCAGGACAACCAGCCAGTGAATCACGTTAATGGTATTCACTCTAATGGCGCACCCCCTGATGTATCTTGCACGAAACTTCCGGTGTCTTTTGCTGCAGCGGCCACGAGCGCCCCTGAGACCGCCAGAGAAGTGTCTGTATCCGCTTAGACCTGCATAAAGTCTGGTCGTGTTGTTCGGCAGCAGCAGTAGCATATTCTTGCCATTTGCTCTCTTTTATACTGTGATATTTCTTGGTTTATATGGTTCTCGCTCAGGGTTTTATTTATGTTGCTCTGAATCTTGTTCTTTGACATATACACTTATCTTTTTCATTCGACACATCTTCCATTCACTTACATCCATCTATTATTTTCTGCCTTGCATTGCTACCCACTTGCATTACATTCGGCCTCTTGATCTATAGAGATTTATTTCTCTTTCTCTCCTTTTCACTCCCTCATGTTGCGATGTCTCAGCTGGGTACATATATTATTTACACATACTATTTACTATCCTGTGACCATCCCGCCTCCATCCCTCTCTGTTTCCTACACAGTACTAGTATCATCATCGCAATGTTTTCATGCAGCATCGTCAATGTAACATCTCGCGAAGCAATACACGCACTTGCGCGACGTGTCCTTGACACAAAAGACATAGAAGACGTATAATACAGCTATTATCATGCTTCCCACTGTTCTATATTCCTCATTTCTACTCCGCTCCGGGAGGTAACTTTGCCGATTTTGTACACCGGCGATTCAGGAGTGGATTGGAGAATAGCCAACGTTTGATCGACTTGATCTCGGCCGACAATGACTACCAAGCCAATGCCGTTGTTGAACGTTCGTGCCATTTCGAGAGGTGCAACACCACCTTGTTTCATAAGAAAGCGGAAGACAGGGGGCAATTCCCAGGTCGATACATCTACATAACATCCGAGTCCCTTCGGAAGAACCCTTGGGATGTTTTCGATAAAACCGCCCCCTGTGATGTGGGACATGCCTTTGAGAAGACCTTGGTGTACGGCCGGTAGGACCTGTTTGATATAAATCCGTGTTGGCTCCAGGAGAGTGCGAGCTACGCTGACTCCTTCATTCCATGGACAAGATGACGTGTATGACAAGCCTGCCATTGATATGACCTTGCGGACCAAGGAAAATCCATTGGAATGCAGCCCTGATGATGCGATACCGAGAATGATATCCCCAAGTATGATATCTGGGCGGGGTAAAATCAAGTGCCGCTCAACCGCCCCTACCGCGAAACCTGCGAGGTCATAGTCGTCTGTTTGATGTCATCAATGACAAGGTACTACTATGTAAGGTCACATTTGAATTGCTCACCATCCTTGTACATCCCGGGCATCTCTGCAGTTTCCCCTCCAATCAGCGCACATCCTGCCTGTCTGCAACCTTCGGCGATACCCTTGACTACTTCAGAAGCAGTGCCGACATCTAGTTTACTGCACCCATAATAATCCAGGAAGTAGAGCGGCTCAGCGCCCTGTACGAGTAGGTCATTGACAGACATCGCTACGAGATCGATACCTGTTTGGAGTTATATCAAATTGACAATTTTCATTGATGGACTGCTTACCGACAAGATGGTGTATCCCAGCATCAACGGCGATCCGAAGTTTTGTTCCGACTCCATCGGTGCCGCTCACGAGGATGGGATCCTTGTAATTGGTGGCTTTGAGATCAAAAACCCCACCGAAACCTCCGATTTCGGCGTCTGCGCCTGATCGTCTGGTCGATCGAACGTATGGTTTGATCGCGTCGACCAGGGAGTTCCCAGCATCTACTGAAACGCCTGCTTGTGCATAAGTCAAACCCGTCGGGACAGTTGACCGCGAAGACGCGAGTGCCCTTGGCAGAAATTTGAGTGATATCATCCGCAGCATCTGTGTCAGGCATTACCTATGGGCTATGTCCCTGCGATAGGTCTTTCCTTCGAATTGGATGTTATCGACACCTGCATAAGCTGATGCAAGTGCCTCTTCCAGCGTAGGAGCTGCGGCAGTCACTGCAATGACGCGACCCCCTGACGTGATGAGGTTATTTGCAACCGTGTCTGTTCCACAATGGAACACCACCACATCTAAACACTGAACTCAGAACAGAGATCATGAAACCAGAAGATCAGAATCACTTGAAGGAACATCCCCAACTTCGATCTGTTTGCTTTTCGGGTAGCTACCAGGATAGCCTCCCGAAACGAGGATCACGGAAACCGAAAATCCCGGACGCGTGCGGATATTGACAGAATCGAGACGATGCTCTGCACAGGCCTGTAGTAATGGCTCAAGTGACACTGATGACAGACCAGCGCAAATAGGCGTACCAGCAGTACCGCAGCAAGATCGACATCGTCATGTAAAAGAAGCATGAGAGCTTCTGTTTCGGGATCTCCGAATCGCACATTGTATTCGAGAACTTTGGGCCCAGCTTCCGTCAGCATGAATCCAGTGAACAGCATCCCAACAAAGGGGTAGCCTATTGCACGTGTGGGTCAGCGCGTACTCAGGGAATGACGTTTGCTCTTTTACCTTCTTTCCGCATTCCGTCGATCGTGGGGCGAAGGGTCTCGTTCATTATCTGATCCATGATGGCCGGGGTTGCTACTGGCGCTGGCGCGTAAGCGCCCATACCACCGGTGTTCAGCCCCGTATCGCCCTCGCCGATCCGTTTGTGATCCTGAGCAGCGGGTAACGGGACGATCGTATAACCGTCCGAGAACGCCAGTACGGATATCTCGGGACCTTCGAGTAGCTCCTCGATTACCACTTCGTCGCCTGAAAGAGCATCAAGCAAAAAAGAATGGCTTGATTACTCGTGATTCCTGAGTACTGGGATAATATAGCGGACCTGCAGCGCCAAACACGTTGGCGACCATTATGTTCTCCAGGCCGGTTACTGCTTCCTCCGTGGATTCGGGTATGAGAACGCCTTTGCCTCCAGCGAGGCCGCTTGCCTTGAGGACGACGCGGTGCCCGCAGGTCTGCACATATTTGATGGCTTCTTCCACTTCGGAAGACAAGAAGGTCCGGAATCGAGCCGTTGGTATGGAGTGTCGTTGCATGAACGCTTTCGAGAAGGCTTTGGAGCCTTCCATCCTCGCGGCTAAAGCACTGGGGCCAAACACGGGTATTCCGACTATGGTCAGAAGTCAGAAAAATTCTGTGATGCGGAGCAGAAGCAGTGTACCTTTGCGGAAATGTTTTTCTACACCAAGCACCAGCGGCTCCTCTGGGCCCGGAATAACGAGATCTATCTGGGGCAATTCAACGAAAGGGAACCCAATGGTGCACGCAACTCACTGAGTTCTGAACAGCAAAATCGACCAGCCCCGAAAAGTCAGAGACGCGAAGGTCCAGATTAGAAGTTTTTGAATTGTTGGCTGTCCCGCCATTTCCAGGACAGACATAGATATGCTGGACGAGGTCAGACCGGGCTAATTTCCATGCGAGAGCATGTTCCCTGCCGCCAGCGCCCAGTATGAGGATTTTCCAGCTCATAAGCGAATCAGCGAGAAACAAAAGTAAAAATCAAAAAATGGACAATCAGGGCAGATCTCAAAACAGCACCGATAGAGATTAGATTAGAGCGGACCCCGAAAACTCTGATCAGAAATTGGATCCAATCATGGACATGCACGTCGAAATATCAGAGAAACAATTGTGTGCTCAAACTTCAAACAGAGAAATGGGCAGGAGATGTGAAAGATGCGGATAGTGAAGACATGTCGTGATAAAACAAATATGGAGAGATAGATTGTCCTGGATCTTGCCTCGAGGATTTCATTTTGCCCCGGAACATGCAGTAGCCGTTCGATGCGCTTCGATGCCTGGAAACCCAATAGTCTAGGGGTAGAGGAACATTCAAGAAGGACAAGCACTGGTCCCCGCCAACCCTAATTTGATTGGCGGCGTGTGCAGCTTTTACTTTACTGCATCTGTTTCAAGTGGGGCGAAAGGAGAAATTGTTGGCGCTGTGAATGTGCCCTTTTTCCACGAGATAGCTGAATTGTCAATTGGTTCGTCATAAAGACAGCCAAGAAAAGAACAAGGTACCTTTACGTCGGCGCATGAGAGGAGGTTTGAGCATAGAAGGTAGTCCGGACCAGGTATTTGCGCTATTTGGCGAATAAAAGGCCTTGGACGGAGGGCGCGCAGCAAGAATAGTGCGGCAAGTGGTGCCGTTTGCTGAGGGGTATTGGAAAAGAGCAACTATCAGTTATCAGCTAGTATATTTCTACAGGTAATATCCCAGCTTGTGTGTTATCTCGCTTCTCGTTATGCATCTGCAGAGGATTCCTGAGCCGTTTGAAGAGGCAAGTTTCCTGCTATGCGGATGTCGCGTGGATGTTTATTAGGCGGGCGCTAATATAGAGTGTCAAACCCATCATTTTATAGAGCCAAGTCGGAACGGGCGAGTCTGACCGGGACATCGACATTTTGCATCTCCCCACAAATGAACTGGACAAAATCTACGCCCAAATGGAAGAAAAGGTTGTAATACAGAGAAAGCTCTCCAAAAACAACGGGAAATCATTATGGGGCCGCAATAAATCGGTTAACAAATCTCAGCGCAACCGTGACGGTTCAACTGGTGGTGGCACTTCGCCTTTGGATGCACAAATCTCCCAACGAATGTCCCGCAAAGATTCAAGAGAGACTTCAGAAGAAGAACATGAATCTGCTACCACCTTTCTTTCTCGTTCCATCATCCCAGACCCGCTCAATGAACTCCCAGCATGGGTCAAGAAAGAAAGCGACATGGCTGCTGCAAACATATCAACCTTCAGGATAAAATACCCTCTGCACAACCCTGTAGGACCTCGCTGGTACAAAAATCACCACCTTATACCGCCTGCCCAGCTCAATCCTGGAAACCGCCCGCCTTCGTATTTCTCTCCTTCTTTTCCTCCAATGGCTGCCTCTCATTCGCAGGAACGCTCAGAGGACTCCACTCGGCTTCCGGGTCCAAGTCGCACTCCTTCTAGCACCCCGCTGCCGACTCCAAGTTCATCTGAGCTGCGCATACCAGAGCTGGGAGGCAAACCACGCAGCCGAAAGACATCCCAGGACAATGTCGACATGCTCGACGTCACAGATCCATGGGGCACTCACTGGCATCACCAGTCTCCTTATGATGCAGGAACTAATGTCAGTCCTATCTCTGCAGACTCTCCGGAGGTACGTGACATTGTCTTTCATCATGTGCTACCCACTGACTATGACTGCAGGCGCCGCCTCCTACACGCTCTCGTTTATCCAGCATGAACACGACCCCAACACGTCGCAAAACAGTCACTCCTTCGCCGTTGTCTCAGTCTACCTCTGCTCTGCACCTGACGGCACCCGAGCCAGCCCATGTTTCTCGCAAACTCAGCAAACGTCGCAAACCTATCATGAGTGGTTTTTTCGGTGGGCATAATAAAGATCCTTCTGAAGATCTTACATCACCTATGTCTCCTTATGGTGCTTCCGCATCAATCGCGCCAAATCGTTCGTCGACGATAGCTGGTAGCTTGCATCCCAGCAGCGCAGCTGGCAAACGCCATTCAACCATCCCTCAATCAATGTCTGCCATATCCCTCCATTCATCTACAAAGAATGAGAGACGTGGGAGTGTTCTGGGACGACTGGTGAGGAAGTTCAGTATCTTGAAGAAGCATACTCAAGATCCAGTCATCGCTATCAGCGAAGATGATTGGCACGGTGTTGCCACGTCGGCTGTGGATGATGGGGATGTTCATCGGTCGTTGGCGCTGGAGAGGCAATTGTCTCCCCCAGGCGGAGAGAAGAAGCACTCGGACCTGTCGAGACGAGTGCCGCCACCTCGAATCGACCTGGAACCCGCGTCTCCGACACATCCAGTTGATGCCCCTCGGCTTCCTGAATTCGACCGCGATATCCATGATCATAGATCATCGTTATCGGTCGACCTACCCTTTTCTCCCACAGGCAAACTGATGATCGCCAACCCTGATGACGACCCAAGCTCTGGGGTGAACACACCTGTGAAGCCCGCCACTGCACTTCCAGATGCCCCTGCAGAACCTATGCCTGATATGAAGCAATACCAAGCAGAGGAACTCCCGGAAAGGATAACATCTCCTGTGCATGATGCTGCATCTCACAGCTCTTGGGTATCACCTGTCGTAGAACCGATCCACATCCCCAATGGCAAACCGTCACCTGTAAAAAATGTTACCCCAACTTCTCCTTCTGCTCCCTCACCCGTTCCTGAAATTGTCCATGCGCAGCCCCCTCACCAACATACTGCTCGGGCACAACCTCCTACTCCCACTACAGTCTCATATACTTCCGTACCCAAGACTCCGTCTAATGCACCCTCTATTGCTCCTACTGCGTCTTCTCGTCGTACGGATGCAAAAGTTTTACCGGCTTTCCCCGTCACGCCATCAGGGTTGGCGGCAACCCTATCCTCACCCCTCGTCAACGACTCCCCGCTGTCTAAATCGTCCATGATTGCCAACCCACCTACACCTTATGATCCGTCAGAGCCAAACACTGAATTACCCCAAGTAGACAGTCTTCCATCCGACGCCTCGGTACCCAAGGCGCCCGTGCGTGATCCATCTCCTGTGAAGAAAGGCGAAGGTGAGGTCCGTCTCGCTAAGTCAAGCTCGACGACTAGCCGAAAGACGGAGACGTTCAGGCTCGTGCGTAATCCCTCAGATAAGGTGTCCTCCTCAGGGGAGACGATCACAGCGGAAGGCGAACACTGGTCCGTGGTGAACTCTGCCGAGGCACCGAGGCGAAGGCGTACGAGAGACAAGTCGGAGAAAGTGGAGAAAGCTTCATCTCGGTCGTCCCGAGATCGTGAGAGCAGGAGGGAGCAAAGGAGGCAGGAGAAGGCAGCACAAGAAGCAGCTGATATGCAACGCAGAGCCGCGAGTCAAGCTAGACAGAAGTTGTCGAATGGGGATCACGTCGATGGGGGAAGCAACGCATCGCGGCCGCCTCGAGCGCGTAGTCTTGAGACAGCATCTCACCGAGGTGTTCAGCAGCCTATGGTTTTCACGCTTCACGACGAGCCACCACGTCATCGCAGAAGCGATGATAGGCCACGCGATAGTCACCACCAGCAGAGCCATAACGTTAATAAAACACAACCTCCACGCCCCGGACCAAGTCCTATCAGCGTGGCACGTGTTGAGCGGCTGCCATCTACCTCCGCTCGTCCCACTTCTGAGCTCACACCTGCTGCGGATATTAATGCGCTCAGAGCACGAGAGGCGTGGGACATGGATCGCCTGTGGAAAGGGAGGAGCCTGTATCATGGGGGTCAACCTGATTCTCAGATGATCGCGTCACCACCCTCAAGCACGAAGGGTTCGAGGGCAATCAATGGTCAATCGGGCAGGGATAGCGCATCTATGGGAAATGTGGACCACGGCTCAAGTCACACGTCCTACCTCGTGCAGCCATTGCAGGCTCACCCAATCCCCGCAAGCGTGTTCTACGCAAACATGCCTTCTGCTCCTCCTCCGATCATTTATGCAGCCACATCTCCTTATGGACAGTCTCCGCATCATGCAGGGCATCATGATTATGCTGCCACTTATCGATCTCTTCCTACTTCGTTTACCTTTCCTTCCAAGGAGTCACCAACGGAACCGCCACCACCCCCTAGACCTAACCCTCTACCCCCTCCGCCGCGTGAATCAACATATCAACCTGCACGTTTACCCTCCATTCCCGATCGGAATAGCGGTTCTGCTTCAGAATATTGGAATAAATACAGTACCGCCATCACGCATTGATACGGTATACCCACTATCATGCAATCAATTTACACAATTAGTCACTAACTTAGATCACCATCTCGCTCATACCTCCCTTTTTCTTTGGGGCTCGTGGTCATCGCATTGCTTTTCTCTTATTCTCATTTTTACTTATTGACTCTGGACTGAACACTAAAAGAACGCTTTTTTCTGTACTTGCTCAACGAAACCTTTCACCTACACTATTTTATTCATCTTTTGCAACCGAATGGAACTTATTCACGCTGACACTACCGGAGATAAACTCAGGTATGAAGTACAAATTCACTCCATCTGTTAATATACAAGAATGTGGGATGTGGGATGATATGAAGCTTGCATGCAAATGCGATGGAAGTCGGCATACGCCATAGCCATAGAAAAAAGAAAAGCAGCAAAGAAAATCCGGAAACCAAGAAAAAACAATATTATGAATTGTATGAACGATAATCAAGAGGGAATTCTGGAGCTGGATAATCATCCCAAACACGTTCTCCATCAAGGAATCGACGCAATCGTGCTACTTGTGACGATAAATACATCAAGATGATCTGCATCTTAATGTCAAGTCCTAGCTTGAGTATATCTTCACATGTCTTCAGTGCCTGTACACGTGTTGTTACAAACATGTTCCCCTGGAAACCCAGTTCCTTGAGGCTGTCAATCATCTCCCCGAATTCAGAGCACCAAGCCAGGACGCCGAGCTAACGAGACAGTCATCAGAAAGCAATCGCAGAATATCGACAACGTATGTACCTGTCCATATTGCTTGTATCGACCATAAAGTACGTTTGGCGCAGCTTTAAGGGCAAAATCAAAGGCCTCATTTTGCATGATGACACTTGTTTCAGGGATGTAGGGTTCGACAACAGGTGGAGGCTACGTGTCCAGCATGAGGATATGACAAGGCACATGAGTGAAACGTGAAATGAAATCATACCTCACGTCTCGGAGGAGGTTCTTGGAACCAGGCATGGCCAGAATAATCGTAATCGCCACCGAAATCTACAGCTTCAAAATTCTTGGCGGTGTAATCCATGGTGCGATTATTTGCAACAGCAGGTAAAGAATAGAATGCTTCCAATAACGTGGAGAGTGATGAAGGTAAAGGGAATAACTCGAGAGGTTCCAAAGATGGAGGTGGAGGTACGAAGAAAGCTCGCGGGTTATCGCTAACAGAAGGTAAAGATTAGTGTCTTTGTATCCGATGACGTATGATAAAACCATTACCAAGTCTGGGAAGAAGGTGATATCGAAGGAAGAGCGTCCTGAACGGACGATGATGAAACCTTTCGTAAAAGTGGACGAGGAAGACCCTGCAATATATGAGATGTTTGGAAGACTTTGTATAATCGGAATATTAACCTTGAATATTGGGTCTAGAGAAGCTCTGATTTCCTTATTAGAATATCGACGAGGGCGAGGGCTGCTGGGGTGAGTCTTTCTGATGTGATCGACTGTGAGTCGACGGCCTCGCTCTACGCTGATAAAGCTGGCAGGAGATGCTTGATAGTGATAGCGCGGAGAAGGAGAAGGCAGAGGCGAAGCGAGAGTGGAGCCAGCCGATGCGCTGGTGTCAGGATAAAGATGTGTGTTTGCTGGGAGAGTAGGAGAAACAGCAGTGACCTCGTCGTCAGATGCTGGGGTCACCGGATAAATTTCGGGAACCACGAGGCGGAGGGTGGGTCTACGGCTTGCAACAGTAGGCTGTACAGACCGAGGTGTTGGAATTGGAAGGAATGGGGGCGGAACAGGAAGTGCTGTAGGCGAATCCGGCGCAAAAAGTGCTGAAGGAGATACGTGATTGATTTCGGGGATTTTCAAATGCTCCGAATCAGTAAGGACAGAGATTCGGGACGGCGGGAATAAAGTGCGGTAGGCAAAAGGATCAAGATTTTGTACGTTACGACTCAACCACGAAGGTGAGGGCGGTATAAATGATGTTCTGGCAGACGCGTTCAGAAGCGAGCTTGTCCCGATGGGCGATGGCGAAGCTGTCAGATCTAAGGGATCGACGAGCTCGTAGCTAATAACAGGTTGTACTTGCGCTGCTGGAGAGAATGTTATAGAATGTTCTGGCACAGGAAGAGGTGCGCACGATGATTGCTGCGATAGAGGGATTGGCGCGAAAGTAATGGGAGATAAGGGAGAGATTGAGGTATCTTTTAAGACAGAAGAAACGGAAAGGTCAAGGTTATCGATGTGGTTTTCAGGCAGAGAAACTTGAGAAATGGATGTGGCGTTGTTTTCAAATGACTCAACGGTGGCGTCTGAGTTTCTTCTGCTGTTCAAGCGTCTCTTACTTCGGATAGTTCGTACTGAAGCTGACTCCGAGTGGTGATTATTGATAGCACCGCGCAGCAATTTGGAAAAAGATTTCAGACGGCGTAGGGAACCTGAAATTCTGGGGTTCTCGGACTGAGTCTTTTCAACGGAATTTGGATGGCTGGAAGTGGTAGCGTAAGGCTGAACTGGCGAAAGCTGATGAGCAAGTGTGAAGTCGGTATGGAATAAATTTGGATCGGTGGAAATCGAGGGGTCTGCCGAATCTTCTGGAACACTGATAGTATGAGTCGAGTCGTCACGGACGTGAGACGAAGCAATGGGGGTCGGAATAAAGGTTGGCGGCTTGGGGAAAGCAAGATAAACGTCTGTGAGTTCGGAAGATGAACCGGAGCTCGGATGAACTGGTAAGAGGTGGACTTTGGAAAAGGTCTTCAGGCGATAAAATGCAGACTTTGCGCGAGAGACCGAAGCACGTGGTGGTGAAGTCGAAGCCGTTAACTGATCAGAAGGTGGTGTGACGGCGCTTGTGCCGTGGTCGTCGCAAGTCTCTTGATCAGATGTACCAGGAGGTAGATCGTCTGAGGTAACGAGTTCAAACTCGTCAGGGTCTCCTTCGTCTAGCAAAGATTGATCTCGCTCTGCGACGGGTGCAAGGTGTCTATTTGGGAGTATACCTGAGCTGCCTCTTTTCGCAAAAGTGCGGGCAAGGAGGCGCGAAGGGTCTAATGCACGAGTCGAACTGCGCAGGGAGCCGCGAAGGCTACGAGGTAGTCTCGACTGTAGTAAATTCGATGTAGCCGTGTTTCTTCTCAAGTCCTTTCAAAATGGACTTGTGAGGAAACCAAGGCTGAATCTGCGACCTTTGAGTGAAATCGAACGCTGGATGTGCGTGATTTAGGCGTGTTAGCCGCTAGTATTTTGCAGGTAATCAAGACTGCAAACAAGGTCGCAATATCACAAACCTCGTGTCCCGAAAACCAGCTTAAGCTCGTGAATTTTCACAAGTCTGCCTTGAGGCCAAAGGAAGGATGAAACCAATGTACGATCGCCTCGGCTGTTTTTGGCTAAGATGACTAATCAGCCCCACTTTCGAGTTATGATTTATTCAGTTCCACCTTGAGCTTTTGCATACTGGACTCGCCTTGGGACAAGTTGCCGGTAAGCAAATCTCGTATATGTGCAAAACACAAGGAAATATCGTATCAATTTTCACCTTGGAGCAGACGCTGGCCTCCGGTCTTAGAAGAGACCTTGATACCGGATAAATTTAGGCCATACACATATCTCATCCAACCTTCCCGAATGACGGTGCTCGTGCTCCATTAATATCCCTTGGAGCGGTCAAAATCCCCAGCAACACCTATCAATGTATCATCTCGATATCACACGACGCCTGGTGCACACTGCGTGTTGCGGGCATCATGAATATCAGGAAAGTGACATGCATACCTCACGCGTTTAACGAAACAGATGCCGTCTAAGGAAATTATGTGCCTCCTCTGCGTGCTTGAACCCCGGTAAGTCCTGACCCAAGCGAGAATTCGCAGATCGTTATCACTTCAAATGGTGAGGTGAAGGAACGTCATTCTAAAGAATCATTCAGGCTTCTTGGCAAATGGCAAAAGATAGGGAAAGATAGCCCACTCCCACTCCGCAGCGGCGACGATTATCGGTCTGCTTTCATTCAGGAAGGTTATTGATTCAGTGATGCACGGTTTTGATAATGGAAGGACCAAATGTCTCAGCGATTCAAATAGCTAGAGTTCACCGCCATCTCCCCCTTCAATTCACATATCAGTATGAAGTCGTATTGGGTGGATTTATGAAATAATCGTCCGAATGGCGCACCTAGCTTTGAGTAAAAATGCAGAGGTTTCTCCAGAGAGGTTAGAATAGAATTGTTTCTGGGTCTGTGATTCCGAGGTTGACGTACCCATGCTGAGTTTACATTTGGAAAGTTGTGCTGTCCACTTTGCCCACACCCAACGCTTCAACTCGAACTTCCATTTGTACCATCCAGGGCCCAGGGGTTAGCATGGAGAAATCCAACTCAATTCTCATTATCAATCCCAATTCTACGAAATCCATGGGAGAGTCTATATTGCAAGCCATTCCAGATCTTGCTTTCCCTCAGGTACTTCAAATGGTTTTCCACGCATGCTGATGGCTGGTTTACTATACCTCATAGACTAAATTCGACATATTTACCAGTCCATCAGGCCCACCCAGCATTAACGACAATGAAACCGCACTAGAAAGCGCCAGTATATGTCTACCGCTTCTCGAACCTCTACTGGACAACTTCGATGGATTCATAGTAGCATGCTACAGCGTCCACCCCCTTGTCGAGATGCTCAAATCGCGCACGCCTAAACCGGTGATTGGGATATTTGAAGCCAGTATTATAACCTCCTTACACCAGATCGGAGCACATCAACAGTTTGGCATCATCTCCACAGGAAAAATATGGGAGAGGCTATTGACGGAAGGGGTGCATGGTTTCATGAGTGGGGTTGGAAATGAATACATTTCCGACTCAGGATCATGCAATCGCTTTTCCGGGGTAGAAACTACAGGATTAAATGCAAAGGAATTACACGATGCACCCCCCGAAGAGCTATCAAAACGCCTCAATGACGCCACCAAACGTTTAATAAAATCCAGTAATGGCGGCCTCGGAGCTATATGCCTAGGTTGTGCTGCCATGACCGAACTGGATACGACCATACAGCACGCGTGCGTTGAGGAGCTTGGTCAAGAAGCAGGTTCTCGGATCAAGATAATTGATGGTGTTGTTGCCGCAGTGGATATCATACTCGGACAGATTATCTCCAATCCAGATCTTTCACGTGTCAATTTCAAGTGAACCTCCCAACACAAAATCTCATGAGGCGGAATGCCTGTTCTGTGATCCTAATACTCGACAATGGACGGTTCAACTCGCGATCGATGATTGGAATGCTAATATTACAAGATGCAGTTAGTACAACAGTGAAGATACATTTTAGGCTGCAAGAGATCAGCCATGAGCCAATGAAATTTCAATTCAACAAATTCTGCCTCTCATCTGCCCCCTCAACGTCAATCAGGTCGGCCTCGCTTTGTCGTCTCCACAGTACACGTCGGACAAACGGTACGCTTTGCAGCGCAGTTTGCATGCCCGTGACAGCTGTTCGAGTGCCCTCATTTAAGCGCAACCAAAATGCCAAACCAACCCAACTACCTCCCATCACCAGGACTAGGAATATCGATACCTCGAATTGGCCAGCCCTCGCGTATACCGTGCGCCTGTCGTCGAATGGCCACTCAATACCCACAGTTCTCATCCACGAGCCACCCCCGACCTGCATGATTTCACTGATTCCAGCTCCTCCAACTCCACTGACACCATTGGAGCCGCCGTCGCACCATAAAACCATGCTGCCTATTTCTTCCGCACGTGTTTTGGCCTGTTCCCACATGGCAAGCCCGACCGTAGTGTCCCAAGTCCGAGCAGGTGCGAGAATCATCGCGGGTCTTGATTCCAGGCCTGCAAAGGCGTTAGGAAATGCAAGATCAAGGCAGATGGATGAAGTGAATGGAATAGGTCGCGTGAAGTCGGGTGGAGGAGCCCACTCTGGTTTTGTATAACCTGAAGGATTTGACAAGTTGAAATTGTAGATCATCGGCGGGTCGACCGACGGAATCCCGTTGAATGATTCTGTGACTGGATAATCATCAGAGAGGGGTCATATGGGGATCGGTATCGACTCACAGGGAACAAGATTGCGTTTATAATATTGAATCACTTCCTGGCCTTCCTTTTGATGCTGATGGATGATTGCAAGCCCATTGCGTTTGAACCGTGTATCACTCGGATGGGCCGGATCTTGCACATATTCATCGAAGGCGACACCTAACAGTGGTCCCCGGACCTTCTCGCGTATCTTTGAAAACGCAGCTTCTCTTTCCTGTGGGCTATTAAACACGACCGCACTCTCAGGAAATAGAAGCAATTTGGCGGCTGTCATCGTGGCAGCTTCCCTGATGTAATCGTCGAGGGTTGGCCGCACGATTTTGTGCGAGGATGGTAGAACGCAACCGACCGTCAATGGAGTTGAGTCAGGGGTATCGGATCGGCGATGCATCGTTTCAGTCACAAATGATGGAAGGGCCAGTAATACAACAATACTGGTAAGTGATATAAGGCTCCGAGACTTGAGAGATTTCTGTGGTTTCGCATGGCGTTCGTTTAGTTCGAGCAAGGAAACTGTGGATCTGTTATGATCATGCTCGACTTCAATTTTGCCTGGGCCCATGAGCAATATGCCTGCTATTTCTGCAAAAATTGTGGCCCAAGCGGCGAGAATCCAATCAATCCCAGCAGGTCCTGCGTATGGGATGACCCATGTATATGCGTGTGTACCGAATGCAGGACTCCAAGTGAGGAGACGGCCTACAGGGGATATGCGGGAAGCTGCCGTCCATATAACAGCCCATAAGGCGGGAAATAGCGTTAATTTTGCCCAGTGGGATTTCAAACGCCAGACGGCTTGAATACGCAGATCCAGATAGAATGCAAGGATGGCACAGATGTATGTGAACCCTGAAAGAACCGCGACAGCACCAAAGGATTGACCAGGACTTGATAGCGCTTGCGAAGCAGATGAAACCCGGGCAAGGGTTGAACCTATTGTCACTGATACCCAAGAACAAAGTAGTCCGCGAATTCTAGTATCGCGGTTAGCAATAAGTTGACCATGAACCCGAAGGGTAGCTATGAGTAGAAGCAGAGGGATGAAAGCTGGAGATGGCCGCAGGGACACCCAAGCTAATACAAATTCTACGAACGCAAACACAGGCGTTGGATGGCTGAAGATGAATGTCGAAAAAGAGCCCAACTCGTACATGATGGGAGTTGCTGCTAAAAGCGCCCAGGTATGGTCCACAATTTTATATCGGTCAAACTTGCTGTAAAGTAGCGCTCATTGCAACGTTTCCATCGAAGCCGCAGTATTGAACAGTAACTTTTGACTGTAATATTGACACAATTGACACAGAAGTAAAATCGTCAGAGTCGATATTCAAACAGCACGACGTTGAAGACTCTTGAAGTGCGAAGACTCGAACTTGAAAAGGTCAGCGTCACGGTATCAGAACATCTCCTACATCGCGAAAAATCAAAGCACATGATATCATCCAGTATTCATTGTACTCGAGTTTGATTCTTACAGTAATACTAACAAACTGGCCTACTTGTGTTAAACAGGACTAGGAATCGATCGATATGAGAGGTGGATGTCAAGCTGTGGGCTGGAGCTGCCGTGCTTCATCACTGGCAGAAAACCGATACCCTATGGGCAATAAAATAACACGCAGCCGAGGGATGATGCTGAATTTCGCTGCATTATGAAGTAGTTAACCGGTAAACCCATAGAAAACACGCAACAATGATAATACGCGGTTGTGTGAGATCAACTAGATCTATGAAGGGTTATCTTCCTCAGTGGTTTGGCCAGTAATAGCTTCCGTCTCCAATGTCTCTGCAAAGGGGTCCACGGTATTGTCCATCAAGGGACCTCCCAGCACCGCGTCGTTTTCTTCAATTTGATTGAGATCATGAACACTTTCATACGATGTGCCATCCGGGCCTAGCGCCCCCATGTCTATATTCTCCACTTCTTCTGGAGGTGCAGTTATGTCCATGCCAATATCGATAGTCATATCGGCTTCTAGAGGCTGAAGCGCGGCATCGAACGCGTCTGCTGCTTCTTCTGTTGTGAGGACAGAGTCGGTCGGTTGTAGGGAGAGTGCTGGTGGTGCTGGCGAAGGAGGTTTCGTCTGAGGCTCTGATGGTACTTCTTGTACAACAGAGTTCACATCTTGTGTTGCTATGTCATTTTCCGGCGCAACAGACTGGGTAGGTTCGTCCTGGTCCATTTCTTCGTCCCCTTCTACCACTTCAGGCTCGTCAGGAAGAGGTGCCAGTGGTTCATCAACCTCGCCCTCGTCATCACTAAATTGCTTGCGATTAATATGATAAGCACAGTGTAAGGCGGGTGATATGGACGCCTACTTACCTGTTTCTTCTCCGTCTGTACCCATTTGAATATTTTCATGGAGGAGTTTGTCGGGGCATTCTCTGGGGTTACCCATTTCTTCTCCCAACAGGCCACTGGCATCATAAGCTGACGCCGAGCAGCCTCTGTCGTCGCGACGCTTACTCCAATTCTTCGTCGGGTAGCCATGAAATGGTACTAAAGTTGGTATTGTGAAGACGACCAAGCTTTCAAAGAATATGTGGACTACTTGATCAGGTCAACCAGGATTTGCCTGTTTTAGGCCAGGCTTCTCCCAATTGAAGTCACGGTTTTCGAGCTGTCTCTGAGACTTTTATTGTATCACTAACTCAGTACTAACTCGCTATGCCAAACATCCAAAGTTATTGCTACCTTGTTGGAGCGCACCGTTACGAATCTAAGCGTGATGGACTTAGATTTTACCTGTCAGTTGGTCTGTTCACAAAGACATGCCCCAAGCTGAATCTTATTTTAAAGGGTATCGTGAATGATCGCTGAGAGTAGCCAACAACGCTTCGATCTGCTTCTGGCTTGAAATCGTCGTCAAGGTTTTATCATACTTGCTCTACCCAACGCCATACATCTTCATATGTTAACGTATTACCGGTGTTATGCCGCGGCGGGATCGCTGACTTGTTGGGTGTGGTATCCTTTTGCTCTGCGGTGGACCGAAGGTTAGCGAGTTGAGTTTCTAAAGCGTCGCATTGTCTAGATGGAGAAAGTGAAAGTGCGACGAAAATTATCAGGGACAAGCGGCTTACAGGTGTATTGCTTTAGTTTCTTCTTTGCGGAGTTCAAGTTGTCGTTGCATCATGAGTTCCAAGTTCCCCCTGGCCTACATGTACGAGCTGAGTACAACAGCTTGTCAGTAACGTATAAGATCTACCTGGACGGGTCGTAGATCGTTTGCAGCAGCCATTATGTTTTGAGCGAGGACAGTGATCCATTCGACGTGTCGTTGCCATTCAGGCGGGGCTGTTGCCGTTGGTGCGGGAGGAGGGAGAAGTAGTGCATCGGTGAGGTTGGAGTAGGTGACAAGAAGAGAGTGAAGAACGGCAAGCAATGCTGGACGGCGGTCTGGAACACGATGAAGAATTAAGTGTGAAAGGGGGATATCAGTTCATATGATATACCTGCACTAGGATCAGCAGGGTACAATTGGTGCCCGCCCAATTCTGCTAATGATGGGATAGTTTCCTTGACCTACATGGGGTTTCACGATTTTAATTGCGAAACCAGGAACATGCAAAGATCAATCGTACAAACCAGGTATCGCCAAATACATTGTATTGGCCCTCTTCAAGGATCCAGTCTACTCTCGGTTTCTCGAGTTGGACGAGAGGCCAGGGTGGAACATCTGTCTGATCAACGAGGACTTGGTGTTGGTTGATGTCAGCAAGGTCTATGGATTGATCGGCAGTGCGTTCCTTGAGTAAAGCGAGAAGTTTAAGATTGTGGGACGTGCAATTAGTGTAATGGGATGGCGGGGAAGGGAACGGGTTTCGCAGTTCTGCCTCTTCTTCTTCCATATAGTGAGTGTTATAATATGAAGATAGACAAAGATCTGCCAAGTCATGCTCGAGGAAAGGTGGGAATCTTATAGACTTGGCTACATAATTAATTATCTAATTAATCGTACCTCCTCAAATATTTCCTCCTCAGTTCCAATCCTTGGTGAAAATGGTACGCAGAATTGCATCTCAAGTGCATAAACAAGCTGCGCGTCTTTTACGTGCAAATTATATCAAACGCGAGCCAGTTTGGTTTCAAGCCGTCCTCAACCATCCTCCCCTTCCTCTTCCACCCAAAGCTCCCCCAGTTCGTCCAGAAGTAGAGGAACGTCTCGCCAGGCGCAAATTGTCCAAAAACTCAAAACTTCGCCCTCCCACAAATCACCCGTTACCCATATTTTACCTGGAGGACGAGGTTCGCAGACAGTTTTTCCGTGATCATCCATTCGAGGCATTCCGCGCCGTTTCTCTGGTCGAAAGTGATGCAGTACAACCTGAACATCCTATAAGGGGGAAGGAATGGACGCGTTTGAGCCAGCGAGGCAAAAATCCTACTCTGGAAGAGTCAGTACCAATAGTTTATGTCTCGTGCTGCGCTGACGTCTCTTAAACTCTCGTAGAGCCGTCCGTTTTGCCGTCAACCTTCACAGACATCACAACTTGTCATTGAGCAGCGCGTATGCACGGGCAGTTGCTCAATTCCGTTCTCTACGATCCGAGCATGACGTTGCTACTTCTTTTGCGCGAATGGAGGCAGAGGCGTATGGCGCTGTGTTCGACTCAGAGATCGACAGGACCTTCGAGAAAGAGAAGAAGGTCTACGAGTCTCAAGACAGAAAGATAGAATTGGATCAAGGCGCTATGCTTGCGCGTAAACGGTGGAAAGCTATACTGGATGTGCAAAGCGGTATGGGTGGCTGGGATAGAGGGCAGCAGTACACAAGTCTCTGGAAGCAAGGGGTTCGCCCGACATATACGCCTATGGTGGGTGAACCGTCAAACTTACCAGGAGATGTTGCTGGGTCTGCTGGCAACGCGCAGTCCCAGGCAGCCGGTGTAGACTTTATGGGAGTCCTACGGAGATAATCTATAGCAGCTGTGGTTTCTGCTCAGTGCTTGGTACACAGGCCACTATGGCCTCCTACATGGTTTTTGGAGGGTATTGCGTGCGTCAAGTAATATTATACAAGTGCAAAACTACGCTTTGACTCGGGATTGTGCAGCCTGAGCGGCATTCATACCCATCCATGTCTTCTCTACAAGCCCTAATAGCTTTTGCATGTCTGAACTCCAGTCGTTCATGACATCCTCCGCCGAGCGTTTGCTTCTGAAATTCACAATGCCAGACGGACGGTCAACCCGTGCCCAGATAGTAGAGGAGACAACCAGCCGTGCAAGCGTTTCTTCCGTTTGCTCCCGGGTGAGATCGAGAAGGGTGGTTAGCCGGGCCAGAGTTATTCGCGTGTAATATTGTGATACGACGCGGATATTCTGATAAGGATGGTCAACGAATAGATTGAGTGATAGTCAAGATCATAACTCACATGTTCAATGACACGAGTGTGAAGATCCTCCCATTGTTTGTCACTTGAGAAAACGGGGGTTGTTCGTAAGAAGGGACCATATATGGACTCGATACCAGGCCATCTCATAAGTTCGCGAGTCACGAAGCATTTTACAAGATTACTGGGATCATATAATTAATTTCGTCAATTTAGAAACGAGTATGAACTTACTAATGGATCTCTAGCTTCACCAATGCCGGGTTTACGAAAAGATGGTGCAGCATATCGGATTGCTCGTTATTATGAGGTGCAAGAACAACGTAATAGACGATGTGTTCTAGAGCCTGATGACCCTCCATTTAACGAGAAGGATTTGATAATATAATGATACTCACAGCACGTCCTTTACTCTCATCTTCTTTTATAGATGGTGTGTCCCAAACTTTCTCGTAGTATTTGGCAACATCAAGATACGCACTCTGCTGGAGTGCTTGTTGTATCATGAGGTCGTAAAATTTGAGTTTGAGGTCCTATTGATGAAAATATATCCAGGTCTTGATGCACTGAAGCGCTCGAAACACTGTATATGACGTACCTCGTTGACTTTCTCTTTCAAGAATGTCTCATTGACCTTGCGGCCATTGACTCTAGCTTTCACCCACTCTGGCTCACCACCTCCTAGTTTATCCTTCGCTTCCTTGCCCGCAACCTCAGCATCCTTTATCCGTGCTAGCGCTACCAGCAATCGCATCTGCTCCAGGATAAACTCTGTCTTTTCTCGTCGTTCCATTGAAGAGTATGTCTCGACTTGAAGGTCAGTGAGGAGGTCGCATGCAGTCTGAAGTGATTCCTTCACGGGTGGTGAGGTGGGCGTAGGGGTCTTTGATAGGGATTCGTGGTGGTGTGCGAGAGCAAGGGACACCCGTGCCCGAGGCGTTTCTAGGAATATCTGAGATCTTGAAGTATCAATGAAGTGCATCACAATGGGATTTGCTGTCGCGTTACCTTGCCCTCCGTCACAACTCGCAGCGTCTCAACGAGTTCAAGCCATTTCTCAAGACCGTCTTTCTCCTTGATTTCCGGTAGCCAGCCCATAGATTGTTCTACTATTGCCTGCACTACCCCCTTCAATTGACCATGTTTCTTGCTCAATATGCTAACGGTAGAATTCAGTTGGGAGTAGTCACGGGCAGTGTAGCATTGCTCTACAGCTGACTTGGCCAGCCGTGTAGTTGACGGTAGATCGGAGGCCTGCAAAGTGATCAGTGATCATAAATATTTACTGCCGATGCTCCGCACATTTCTTGTCTGTTTCTCAAGCACAAATAATTTGTCAAGGGCCTCTGTTAGTTTGCCCGACTGAAGTATCGGGTAAGCGTGAAGCACAATCTGGTAATAGGTGCATGACGGACCTGTGCCAGGGAAGTTGTTATCGGCAGTAAAGCATCAACTTCCGGAGTGAAATCCTTTTCTTGTTTTTTGGGATCGGCCATGATGAAAGTGTAACGCGAGCTTGAATACGGAACAGTGAGACTTGGCGTGAACTGACGCGTCGCAAAGAGGTTTGGTGCTATTTGGTCTTTTTTCCCTTTCTGGATTTCCCCCTGTGCACTCATACGCCCCTGGTCAGTTTCATCCAGCTCGTTCTTCTTTAACTCAAGGTCAGCTTGTGTTGTTTGTAATGCCATATTATTCCAATCTGCGTAAGAATATCGTTCATGATAATAACCCTACACAAGCGCCAGCACCGTGTATCGTATGAGTAAATAGCCCGCCGTGTAGAGAATTCATAGACAAACAGGAGGGATTTCATGGTCCAGGAGCTCCGACGTGGACGAGGTCGTCGAGTGCGAAGGAGAGGGCTGGAGTTCGTGTTTTTCTGAGGATGAGTCATCCTCGTGATTTCGTTGTGCATGGATCATAGAAAGTGACTTGTCGAGCATATGCATAGGGATGGCAAGCGGGTACGTGATAAATACCCGGCATGCAAGAGACAGTAATCCAGCGAATACCACTGGAATAGCAGATGGAAGCATAGAGAAAGTATCGGCATATGAGTGGCGCATGCTGCCATTTTGTCCGGCCAACACGTCGAAGACGTGACCGACGGATTTTGGTTCGGGTGGAGGTGTAGCATCCACTTCAGTGGAAACCATCACGGGCTTGACCTCGATTGATTGGTGAGAGACGGCAGGCGTCGCGTCAACACTGGTCTCAGTAAGAGACGGCGTGGCATCAACCGATTGGCTGGTCATGGAGGGCGATATTTGGATAGCTTGTTCTCCACTAGCAGGTTTAACCTGGGTGCCCTGGTTGGCGGTGACTCGTCTCACCGTCGCGTCGACGCTCTGGTCCACCATGGTTGGCCGAACCGAGGCTTTGGCTGCAAGTGAAGCAGCCTTGTTCCTCTCCATCAAGCGCATACCTTGCAAATGCGGGAGCCAGTCAGAAACCTTCTGCCAGCCCTGTGCATTTGCCTCGACATAGCCAGGGCGGTTCTTTTCGTGGAACCACTTCATCGTCTCGAGGTGTGGAGCAAGATGACTGAGTAGAATAGTGGCATGAAGTGGATCATTCACAACTGAATGACCCACATGAAGGCGGACCAGAGACCTTGACGACACCGCAAGGGAGTCGAGGGTTTCTGGGTTGGCCTTGTCGGCATCCAATACTAATGCAAGAGTATGTAGTCGCGGACAGTTCCTCGTGAGTACGGATATGCCCTCAAGAGTCAAGCTAGGTCCGGCTGACGTCGGGAATCGCGCCATTGGACACAGTCGAAGAGTTTCGATGTTAGGACAGACTTGAGCAATGTGGGTCAAGTCGGCGTTGTGGAACACGACTGACTCAGGGAGGTCAATATCGAGGCGAATAAGATATGGAAGCGCGCTGAGGGAATCGAGAGGAAGGTGGCGGGATGGCGGGTCACCTCCCCTAGAAGTAGATCGGACGAGCTCGTTGAAGCGAGAGGATCCAGTCGCTGTAATGCGTAGCGATAGAAGAGTGTCACTGAAGCGTTCACAGATCAAGCTAGAAAGATCCTGCCAGTCGGCTCTATCCGGTGGGTCCTCGATCACAAGTTCCAAGTGCGTCAAGGAACTAGCCAAATGTTTCAAAAACACGGCAATATTCGCTGCTTCGCCGCTCAACTGAAGCTGGCGAAGGCTAGTAAATGATCCTCCTCTTTCTAGATCACCCGTGAGACGGAGCGACGACTTCCGAATCTCAGTGAAATCAATCTCATCCCCAGAAAAGACACCACTGTCTGACGAGACATCACTTGGGGTGGACATCCCAGAGTGGATGATGTCGTCGAAGAATCCTTCCACAGCAATGACCGATCTACCGGACAGGTCAAGCTCCAAGGTATGCAACGCTGGGAGTGATGCAGCCCATTGCCCTACTTGAGGCGATAAAGCGCCAGGAGCGACGAGTACCAGTTTTTCCAAAGTATGCTGCGGCCGGAGGAGGTCAGTGAATGTATCAGGCAAGCTCGTGGGCGATGAGAATGAGAATGTCGTGAGCTGAGTACGGCTGCAAACGTCTGCGAGGAAGTTGTTGAGCTGGGGGAACTTTGTGCCGACTTCGAGGACCAAGCTTTGCAATTCAGGGTTCATGAAAAGCATGCTGCGTTCGAGTCCTGCCGCGGTCTCTACACGCCAGATGAGCTGTTGCAAGTGGGGAAGTATGTATGTAACCGGTCGGCTGTCCGCGATTGTCGTAAAGATGGACGGGGACATAGTAGTAGAAGCCTCGATGTATGCAATGCGGCGAACACGCTCTCCGTAAGACAGGACTTTGCTCCAGTCTTCTGCGGTAGGTGTCTTGGCCTACGTTGAGCTTCGTCAGTTATTTGAGACGAATGGAATGTTGCTCGAAACTTACCAAACCCAAACCCGGACGACGGGTTCGCTTCATGAGGTGGGTGGGAAACAGCGAGACAAGAGGAATCAACGAGTCCAATTCTCTCCACAAAACATTGAGAGTTGGTTCGCACATAGCTCTGCAAGTGCGAGCAACTCTAGAAAGAGAGCGACGGCCATTAGGAGAATCAAGAATAGTGTCAAGGAGTTTCTTGGTCGCGTCGGGATCTCGAAGAATAGTAGGGAACATGATTTGTTGGTAAACTGAGTATGGACGATACGAGGAACTTGATCTCTGCTTGCTCTTCTCGCGATATCGGCTGAAGCGGTTGAATAGGGAAGAAAAGATCTCGGAAAAGGACAAACTGTTGGGCATGCTAGCTCCCAGAAGATATGCAGTACTTAACCACTTGCTGCGCTCACACACGCGACCATGGCACACGCAGGTTTCGAACGTCAGGAGGCAGGCTGGTGCAGGCCAGCCAATCATTGCCTCTCCAGTGCCGACGCATGCACTTCATTCCAATGTGAAGAGACAGCATGCGCTAAGGGTGTGTTATGCAATCGAGGCGCAAGCGATTTGTCTCGACCATACGTAGTTTGGATTGATTTTGTAAAAGGCTGATAGCTGTAAGTCCGGGGCTTTGTGGGAAAATCGGCTTTCCTATGCTCTGAGATGATCGACAGACAGAACGTGTATTAACACATACGCAAACCAAAGAATGGTCACAACACGTGGTTTGACACGCGCTATCAGTCGTCCAAGCAGTGACCACCAAGTGATCCTGCCAGCAATCTTGCGAGTGATAGCAGGTTAGATTGCGTGATTATCTGCATATTAAGCGATGGAACTGTCCCATGAAAGCATTGAAATAATAAAACACAGCAACATACGTCCGGCGATCACCTACAGCTCTCCGACCTCCCAAGGCACAGGCTCGCCCTCCCAGTCATCTTCTCCTTCAGTTTCAATGCGAGTGTCCTCATCTCCTTCACCAACTTCCCAGATATCGCCCCCTTTAGATGCATCGTAATGTCCTACTCGAGAGCCGTGGAGTAATCCACGAACAACATGCTCTTCCTTGCTGGCACCACGTCTTGATGGAGAGATGGCTAACACGAGGCGAAATTTGTCGGGTAGATCAACTTGGAAAGTCCCCGTCTCCTGGTGGCTGGCAAGATCAGTACCGCGGTCACCTTGTGGATCGTGGTTATGGGCACTATAGCTTAAAATAGGATCCCAATCCAGAGCATTCGCGTTTTCAGAGGTCTTCTGTGCATAAAATCGATTTACAACTTTCACAGTGGTGACTTCTCCAGAACTGTTTTCATCGTCCTCGTCCTCGCCACCACCTTCCTCCGTTTCTGCAACTCTAGCTTTTTTGCGACCGCTCGCCATTGGGGCCTTGCCCTTCTTCTGGACGCGATAGCTAGACGATGACTGATCAGGGGTAGGAGATGGTGGTAGCAGAGATAACTCTCGAGCATGACTAGCATCCTGATCTATCGATTCCGATGTGAGCTTTTCGTCGTGTAACGCGCGTTTCGTGGAAGATCTAGCTTGGATAGAATGAGAAAGGGTGGATTGTGCCGTTAGTGTAATGTTCGTCTGGCGCAGGGATGTTGACCCGCTTAGGGAAGTATTATTGCTGAAAGCATCTTCTCTAGCTGGAAATGTATTATTTAAAGAGCTTTTCTCATCAATGCGACCGGAGCGACCACGTTTGAGACCAATGTTTTGTCTTGCCGCGTTTATTTTACCCTTTTGTTTCGCAGCTTCGCGAATAGCATGGTCATTTGCATCTCCATCAGCAAAAAATGCCGCTATGTCGGTGTTATCCTTGGCTTGGGTGCGAGAGAGAGAGCTCGATATTTTTGGTAGTGCGGTTGACGGAGCGACATCGTCAAACAAAAGCTTGAAGGACTTGCCTCCAACCGGAGCTTTCACTGGAGAGTCGATTACAAAGGACGAGTTATGTTCACCAAGACCGGCCTTCCCATCGTCAGACTCATCATCATCACTTGACTGCGGTGATGTTAGTCTTGGGAAAGGGAGCACTGTTTTTGAACCAACACGCTGGCGCTTTTGTTTGTTTGGTGAGGGAGAGACAGGCTCTCCCCGAAGGCGTTTTCGGGCTCTCGAGACTGCCGTATTTGGTGCCGGAAACTGTTCAGGGCGAGACGAACTGCTAGCCGCCATAAAGGGTTGGATTGGTGGGAAAGGATCTGGGGACACGCTCCGAAGGTGAGTGGGAGGTTTCGATTTATTCTTGGACGGTGTGGCGAACGGGTTGGATGTTGTTTTTGGCGCATGGCTGGAACCAAGGAGGTGAGAGCGATCTAGCTTCTTTCCCTTATCCTTGACGGGTGAGAAAGGATTGAAGCCCGGAAGAGGGGCGACAGGTTCGACTGCACGAGGCTTTGTGATTATGCCAGAACGAGATGGACGCGTCTGAGACCGAGGGGGCGTTGAAGGAGGATGTGAAGACGACTGTCCAGCTGACGGTGCGTGATCCACCGTTGCTTTGGATAGTTTCTTGTACAGTTTATATTTCTCCGCTGATGACGAGCTTGGGATTATGTTCGCGTACACGCGACGAGACGTTGAGAGAACTCACCTATTGAAGGCTGATATTTGATGTCCTGCACTGAAGGATCTCTGTGGTGATTATTGCGAAATTCACGTTCCCATGCCTTAATTTCTGCACGGACAGTAGTAATATCTGGCATAGCAAATCAGTCAGTACAAGCAGAATGGAAACGAGAAGGATGAACCTGGGACGCGTTTGGGGGATCAGCCACCATTGCCAAACAGACGACAACATGATTTGTGTGGGAAGGGAAGGTGCAGCGTTTGCAGTTTCTTTGATGAAACGGCATGGCACAAGGCTTTGGATCTGAAACGGCTATTCTCAGTCAAACAGCAGAAAGCTGGTTCTTCCCAGTCTTACGCCTTTGACTCTGCAGTCTTTTCCTTTCTCTCCCTTCTCCAAGTCCTTTTCTCTTTGATCTAATATGGCCTGGGGAGTCTTCTTTCGTCCATCCCAGCAGTCTAACTGGGAGGAGGATTCAGATTCAGATGCACCACCAATGGTCCACAATGACCACTCCTTGGGCTTTATCAGACAGTACAACATGCCTGGTACATCCAGCCAATCTGCTATGCTCAGCAACTATCCTTCTCATATTGCTCAGAGAGAATTACGGAGACCTGACCCACAATCGTTAAATACGTTCATGTCTCCTCAATTTAGGCGGCCACTATCTATGTCTGTGCTCAACGATCCCGCCTTTTCGCCCGATCCTCTCGTGCACCCGCACTTTCCACTCACTGATATTGCGTCTTTTAAACAAGTGCCCTCTAAATCTCCTGCTATCGCTGTTCGTCACCTTACAGATCCGTCTCCTTCCGCTCCTTTCAACAACATTCCCAATCATGACGATATGTATCCTTTAAACACAGAACCTGTAGCCGATTCGTACCATCATAGTAGCGAGGACGATCATCAATCTGCGCCTTCGTCTGAATTTTCTGAATTTGAAACTCCCACGACGTTATCCCCATTCACATCGCCCAGTGTATCGTCATCATCCTCGCACATTCATTCTCCTCTTCACCTTCAAAAAGATCGTGTTCCATCGCCTATTCCACCCCCTTCACTTCCTCTTTCTACACCGTCTGTATCTAATCGCTTATCTCAAAAAAATGGCGGGGGAGTCACACCAGAATCCGACAGGCCCGTTATGTTTCGCAATGAGTCCGCTCCTGAATCCCGAGGCCGCCCGCAACATCCTGTTCCAACACGTGCCAAAAGCACCCCTACGCATGCAGACGGTAGTAATCGCCCTAGCGGTAAACGTAGGGTCAAGAATTTTGTCCGCCGTATCGCAAATCTCAACTCGCTTGACCGTATCGACGAGTTAGATGAGACGGATCCCTTTGGTGGTAATTGGCATCACGGGGGCCCATACGAAGCCATTGGGAGCAACCTTGCCGAGCTTGGTCCTGCTCATAAGTACAATGACATTGATGTGCTACGGGGAGATCTGTACAATTCCAAGACTGAGGTGGGTATAAAGTACTTGCGAATATTTATGTGCTGAAGTAGAACTTTCAAAGCATAATATTTCTCATCACGCATCGAAACAACCCAAGGAGAAAGTAGGTTTATTTCTCATGGTATTGCTCCTCCATTGTTTACCATCCTTCATATCCAGCTAGCACAGAGGCGCACTATGCCAGCACAGAATAACCCTGGAATGCATTTGAATTTGGAACCTGGACAAATCCTCCCGCACAATCCTCCTCATGTCGAGCATCCTGTTCTCAACCGCCCTTCAGCCGAAATGATGGCTCCACAACCCAACCTGTTTCGTCGAAAACCTCTATCGAGCGGCTCACGTCCCGATCATAACCGATCTCAGTCTCTTCCTCATCACCCCAATCTGTCACCAGGCGACATTCATTCGACTTCTTATGTTCCTGTACATCAACCTTCAACCGAAAATTCGCAAATGAGGTCGTCAGACCTTAGTCTACCTCCGAAATATGAAGATTTGAGTCCCTCAGTGCATCATAGACGACCTTTATCCGTCGTAGCTCCGACTTATCAGAATCACGATCCTCGCAATGTGTCATCATCTCGTCGTGCATCAGCACAGACTTATAGTACCACTACGTCACCCGACCAGGTATCATCCGCGGAACGCCGAACATCAACTCAAATTCCCAAAACGCCTCGGCATGACAGTATGCGCTCTTTGGAAAGCTCTCAAACGCATAGTACTACTGGCACGCAGAGCAGCTCGTGGAGCCAAAATGGACAGCTACCACCGCGGAATCACCTTCTTCCTAAGCGCCTCGTTATGCCTGCTCTGCTGCAGCCTCACCCACCGCCGCCTCCTCAACATCAATATCCATTTTCGCGTCATCCTCCAGATTCATTTGCGTATATTGAGATCCCCTTGTCGCCGCCTCAGGGCAGAGAACCACCGATGATGTATGCAGAAGGGCGCAAACTGCTGAAGAAGAAGACGGCTGTTTTCCCGGCGAACGTTCCGTTGCCTTTACACGTACCTCCCAATCAGGGTGGGCTTGTTCCGATGACAAAGAACCCATCGAAGAAGGTGGTCGAGGTTGAGAAAACCAAAGAAGCAGTTCATCGGCGAAGGCTGAGTAAACGGAAGACCGATAGCTGAGTTTGTAACCGACTTCATTTTCAGTGCTCTGGATAGTATGTAGCGGAAATGGCCCTTATCTTTCCTTGTTCTGGTGGTCTTCTATCTCATCAAATCGGGCATCTCATAGAGGACATTCGAGTATGGCCTACTTATGGACTGGTATTCTTCATCACTACGAGCGGGCGATTGCCCTTGTTGTGCAAACGACGACATATCATATCATTAGATGCTTTTGGACGCTTAGTGAGCTATTTTATACATGTGTCTTCTAATAGCCGGGCACACGATGGAAAGCGTAATATGTATAGCACTGCTCGGTTTTGATACCATATGTCACATTCCCCAGAGATTTTAGATTCTTCGAATCTCAGGACTCGGGTGATTGATCCAAATATGTTCGAGGTTTGTTCCCTCCGGGTGGATGAGGACTTCCATATCCTCCTAATGCCTGTATTGTGTTTGGCTAGTAGCTTGGCGCAAATCTGATGGTGGAAAGACACATGGACATTATTTTGCCTGCCTCGATCTGCCTCAATGGGCACATTTGCGTTTACGAAAAAGCGCTAGACTGTTTGTACATGGCAAAAATGAACTAGGATGAAGGACTTGTGACCAGAGAACGGCAATATCCACTGACGCTTATCGCCACCCAATACTACTTACAGGCGGATGGCCTCTTCATTTCCCTCATTCGATCCTGCGGAGCTGTAGCGCCCCAAAAAACGCACGGAGATGGCCCTCGACATTTTATGACCTCAAAGCCCCACCACGTTGACCGACAAAAAGCGAGGTTTCGAGATCACGTTTATAATAGGATCATGTTCCGAATCCGCGTGTTGCTGATATCCGTTGTTTCGTGGTTGTTTTCAGTGCTGTTGACATGGCAAATGCCCGAGGAAGAGATCGATTTTTTACCGCTTCACATGCGCTGTTAATCGTACATTTTCAGGTGAGAACCAAGGAAACGGGGACGGAAAATCCAAAGATCAGTACTCCGCGCCACTGCTCGGAAATGTATCTGATCTAGCCGGTCAATCCGTTGTTGTAACGAATTGTAACTCTATTTCCCCTTCATCGCTTTTTGCAACATAAATACTTTGCTGCATGGGAGCGTTGCCCGAAATGCCCTCCGCCTCTCTTTCTTTCCCGACGTTCATCCCATGGACAGTGCTGGTCTCCTTGTCTATGGTCTGGCAGTCTTCCTGGCTGCCTTGTTCGTCTACATACTAGAATTTCGAGGCGGATCTCCCTCTGTACGTTCTACAATTGGCTACACTGCCTTTAACTCATCATTTTCCTTCCAGCTCAATGCAATACCCACTATAGGTCCCTCTGGGCGTATTTCTTCGTTTTTTGGCGCCATCAAATTTATTTTCCATGCCCAGAGCATGGTCCAAGAGGGGTATGAAAAGGCAAGTCCTGCACGATTCTCACGTACAAGTGGTCAGGGATCTGATGATCATTCCAGTACAAAGGCGGTGTTTTCAAAGTGCCGATGCTCGATCGATGGCTAGTAGTGATGTCTGGACCAGAACTCGTGGATGCATTACGAAAGGTCCCAGATGAAGAGCTTTCTTTTGATCATGCGATGCAGGATGTGAGTATCGACTCGGTATATCCTTGAACTCCTTCTCATGGACCTCTAGCTTCTACAAGTCAAGTATACCTTTGGCTTTGAAGCTCAAGACAATCCCTACCATGTTCTCGTCATACGAAACCAACTAAAACGGAACTTGACCGAACTCTTCCCAGAAGTAATTGACGAGATAAAGGAGTCGTTTCACGATCTCATCCCTGATTGCAGAAATGGTGTGTATTCCTGCTGTCTGTCAACATAACCGGAGCTAACGCCGCCTATGAAAGAATGGGTCGGAGTGCAAGCGTACTCTGCCATGATGACGGCGACATGCCGTACAAGTAATCGCCTTTTTGTCGGCTTACCACTTTGTGCTTCTTCATTCCCATTCGGCTCGCTTGCAGGTATTCATCATTTTTTAACAGGTAGATCTGCCGATTTTGCGGATGTTCAGTCAAAATTTGCATTGCAAGTAGTCATGCGTGCAAGTCTCATGAATTTCTTCCCTAAATATATTCATCCGTGAGCGAATTTATTGACACTGATGGTGCAAAGATCCCAATGGTTTGATTTCAGAGTACTGGGTCGATTATTAACGAACACACCCAGCAGTATCAAGCGGTGTATGGAATTGCTGCATGATACAATCGAAGAGAGATTAAGCAACGTGAAACGCTATGGCGATCATTGGCTAGAAAAGCCTGTTAGTATCTCTTATGATATTCTCTTCATCATTGACGAACGAACATTAAGAACGACACCATAAGCTGGCTAATCGATGTTTCCAGCCCAGAAGACAGAAATCTACGCAGTATTTGCCTTCGTATACTTGTCTTAAATTTTGCTTCGCTGCACACATCAGCCCAGGTAAGATTCGGTTTAAGGGTATTGCAATTGGAGAATAGAGTTGAATGATTTTCATCTAGGCTCTCACGCACGCTTTACTGCACCTCGCCACACATCCGAAGTTCTTAGATCCTCTCCGAGAGGAAGCCGAAGCCGTCATCGACCAAGAAGGTTGGACGACGGCTTCTATGAAGAAACTGTATAAGTTGGACAGCTTCCTTAAAGAGTCCCAGCGACTCAGTGGTACAAGCCTTTGTACGCCATCACTTTCTGCGTGTGCGGCAGCCATCTTATCTGTTTACAGTGCCAATGGTCCGCAAAGCGATGAAGCCTTTCACGCTTGGGACTGGTGTCGTCGTTCCCGCCGGTACACACGTAGCCGTGGCTTCAATACCGATGCATCTTGATGAAGAGTTCTACCCTCACGCCACAGAATTCGATCCATTCCGATTTGCAGATATGCGGTCAGAGGAGGGGCAGAGTGGAAAACACGAGCTTATATCTACGAGTTTGAGCTATATTCCTTTTGGGCAAGCACGCATGGTATGTTGTTTTTTACTTGGTTCTCGCTCGTTTACCTAATTATTTTCCTTCAGTCCAGGTCGTTTCTTTGCATCAAATACGATGAAAGCCATGATGGCCTATCTAGTCATCAACTATGACATCAAACTGAAGCAAGAAGGCGTCCGGCCGCCAGACCAGTGGTTTCAGATGAACTGCTCGCCAAACCGAACAGCAGAGGTTATGTTCAGGAAACGGCAGCCGCACTTTTGATTCGTATATTTCATATATCTTTTTCAATAGCATTTACCAGGGAGAAATCTCACAAGGGCCCCCCATGGTCCACATAATGACAGCTTTATAACACCTTTCTTATCTATTCTTGCCTTCGAAGCTTCTTTTCTGGGATGGGAAAGAAACGATTGATAGGAAATACCGGCCGCAACCAAAGATACAGCATGATAATTTTACGCAAAGCTGCATGCTTCTATTATACACTATCTGCTGTGGCGACTTGCCACATGCACATCTCAGCAATTGAACCCCACACTCGATCAGAGTTTCACCTGGAGAACTGTTTAGTGCACGCCGTGCACATGGACCCAAGGTTGTTGTTTTTTCTAGTTCGTTTGAGCCATCCATTGTACGCACGAACGATCTCATTCTGATCAGTTGTGTGGAACAAGTGAAGAAGTCTACAAGTAAATCAACCTACCACTCGTGCAAGAACTTCTACCATTTCCCATTATCAGATGAGCTTATCTTGCGCAACTAGTACATGGTGGCATTCAAAATGCGTGAAGATAGCGATAAACGAGTGCAGATCCGACACGGAAGCTGAAACCCAACCAAACAAAAAGCAGAGGGCTCAGAGCATAAGCAGATCTGTGATTGAGGCTTATTGGAACGGTTCTTTATGCGGTCCAAACCATTTTCCACTATGTTGTCCTTAGTGGCATTGCTAGTCGTCTCACAGGCCTTCAGCGTGCGTCGACTCGGACAGCCCAGCGGATGCAATTGTGCAGGTAAGATCTGATGTGCATTCCGTGTATTTACGTGGAACTGGGCTCTCATGTCGTTGCCAGGGACAAACGACAGCCCAGATGATATCTCCGACGCAATTGAAGAAGCAGAGAATGGCGGAATGGCGTGACTGAGACTTCTGCATAATTAATGATAATGTCTGACAACAGGCATTATCCACATCGATACTATGACTATGAGGTAGTGTCATGACCTCTTACCTTCATCCGCCCAATGAATATACCGATATCGATAGAGCTTTTCATTTTCCTGCTCTGGAGAACTTTATGAATATCCGGATTCCTTTGGAACCGGGAGAAGCTTACTACAGCGGAATTTCGGGAACTGATCGTGTCATCTACGACGATTCTGGAGACTTCTGCGGTAGCTAACTTGCCCGTCGCCATTATGGCTCTGTGAAACTGACTTGGTTTTGCTGAATCATAGGGTGTATCACTCACACTGGCGCAGCATCGTACGATGGACTCGTTGGATGTCAATCCTAGGCTCGACGGAGGAATGATACAAAGGGTCATTTTCAACAGCACAACAGTAAGATATAAGATGCGATCAGTAACTTAAACGGAACATGAATTGGAAGCTATACTGTTTAGTATCAGGGTCCCAGTGAGACCAATTCCAGTAGCCTGCGTCGTCAGACTCATCTTCTATTTCACGGGCTGGAATGCGGAAAGCGATGGTCTCATAGGGTTCAGCTGCTACCTGAAAGATAATTGGCAAACAGTGGCAGTGCGTGAAAGGTGGTGTGACCTACAATCAGATATTGATACGCCTTATTGGGGGGTTCTCTTTTCTGCTCCCAAGCGCTCATGAACCGACGACGAGGAACAACATCAGCCTTTATTTGTGGCAGATGTACCTGTACCATCATGCCTTCCTTTCCGGTATCTCTGTCCCGGACTTTTGTTACTCGGTAACCAGGTCTGCCAATTTTGAGGAAAACTTTGCGCTGAACGTTGCTTTGGGTTGGCGCGATCATCAACTGAGTATCTTTTGCATCGCGAGCGGCACGGCGGGCCAGGTTCGTTTGATGCTTTTTACCTTGAGTATGGGCCAGATAGGACCCTTCATTCGTGTGAAGAGTGAGGCAGAGACGACATTCAAGAGACCCAAGGTGATTGCGAAGAATGTAAGGGTCCTGTATAAGCGAGACAAATTAGAGTGAATTGACATGGGTTAAGCAAAAAAAAAACCTTGGCTAAATCTATTGTCTCGAGAGCAAGTTTCCGAAGGCGTTCCCGTCGATCAACATTGGTCTCAGATGCCCCAGCTACACCACCGCCGCCAAACTTGGATCCTACTCGATTCTGGAGTGCAAAAGTTAGGAATTGGTACAGCATAAAAGCTGGGTCTGTCTTACTTGAAAATCTAAGAGGGTTTCCACTCGATCAGCACTAGGGCATATTTTTTAACGTGTGCACTCACCCATGATCTTTCTAGGTCGTTGTCGGCAACGAAAGATTCAAAGAGTTGTAATAATGAAGCCAGGAGCAGCACGAACTGAATACGAGTGCATTTTCCCACGATCATGCAAGATCACAATTGCTCGATTTGCACCAAATGTAAGAGGAACTTAAAACACTCGAGTGAGTGAATCTAAAATTCAGCTTCAAGTGAGTTTTCTACTTGCATAACTGATTCACATTGCTGATCGTATCTTAGGCTACGTCCATTCATCATGGCCGGACAAAAACGTGTCCTCGATGACACTACGCCATCACGAAAACCGAAAAAAAGCAAGCTTGCTGTCGATAAAATTGACAAGCAGAAGGCGAAGGCTGTAGATTCGTTTCCCTCGTCCTCCAATCTGACTGTCGAGGAGGTGGATTTCCCCCGTGGTGGAGGTACGACCTTGACTCCCCTCGAGGTCAAAACAGTCCGAGCAGAGGCGATCAAAGAGGCTGATAATGAGCTTTTTGCGGTGTGTATATAATCACTTTGAAATCAGCTTGATCCTCATCGACTTTAGCAGTCTCAAGAGAAAGTCAAAAAGAAGAAGACTAAGGGTGATGCAAAATCTAAGACAAAAGATGCCCCGAAAAAAGATCACATTCGCATCGAACATCTCAATTACAAGGTATGCATGATGTACACTCATTGGCCGCTGTACTAATTGGATTACCATGTCAGCGTATCCTTCCGGGAATGAAAATAATGGGACAGATTGTGCTTATACAACCACTCGCTCTCGTTGTCTCGCTTCCCAATCAATTAATGGCTCATGTTCCCATTACGCAAATTACCTCTCAGCTCACTCAGCGACTGGAGTCGATGGATGAAAATGAAGATCCTTCGGATGATGAATCTGAAGATGGCGAACCTTCAAATCCAAAATCACACATACCTGACCTATTCGAAATGTTTCATCCTGGACAGTATGTTCGTAGCGTGGTGACCAACGTATACGGACCAGGTACTACTGATGTCTCGGGACTTGCCCGAATCCGTGACGATGCTGTGAAAGCAAGCCGCAGAGTTGAGCTAAGTTTAGTTCCAGAGAAGGTCAACGCTGGCGTATCAAAGACCGATTTGAAAAATGGTTTTGTGAGTACCTTGTTGTCAGCGTCCAGTATATCACTAACTCTCCCTAGACGTTGTCTGCGGCCGTCAGCAGTGTCGAAGACCACGGGTACATACTTGATATGGGTATACCCGATGTTTCTGGATTCCTATCGTTCAAAGAAACCGGTAAATGTAATCTGGGCGAGGCAAAGCTTGAGATTGGCCGGTTATTGGACGTGTCGGTTTTGAAGATGTCCACCAATGGTCGGACCTGCACGGCCTCAGTTGATCCCAAACTATTTTCGTCTTCGTCGGTACGGTTTTCCTTTATCAAGTGCTGAAGGTAGTGCTAATCCCCGTTTAGTTGTCTGAGGTCACCAATGTTTCCTCCATTTTGCCTGGAACATTAGTCCAGTCATTAATCACGTCCGTGCTACCTAATGGCCTCAATTTACAATTGCTCGGTTTCTTTGTTGGAACCGTGGACGAGTTTCACCTAGCCGCGTCTGTGGTGGGACAAGGTTACACCGTCGGCCAAAAAGTCAAAGCAAGAATACTCTATAATATTCCCGCGACAGATCCGCCTAGATTTTCTCTGGCAGTTTCAGATCATGTCATTGGTCTCGAAACCAAGAAAATCGGCATTGACACGACATCTTCTATCGAACTGGCTTATCCCATAGGGACCATATTGGACGCTGTTAAGGTCAAACGAGTCGAGACAGAGCGTGGTCTCATCGTGGAAGTACAGCCTGGTTTGGAAGGTTTTGTCCATGTCAGTGATTTGTAAGTTCTTGTTTCCGGAGATTGAGGATTTTTCACACAGATATCCCAAACAACCGATGATCATGTAGCCGCACTTTCACCTTCAACTGGACCCTGGAGGGTCAACACCATACATAGAGCGCGTATCATGGGTTATCATGCATTCGATGGTATATTGCAGCTGTCTTTGCGTCCGTCTGTACTGGCCCAAAAATTCTTGCAGGCCGGGGATGTGCATGTTGGTGAAGTGCTGAAAGGCGTTGTCAAGAGATTGACTGCCACGGCTCTTTTTGTTTCGATATCGGGTAATGTCGATGGGGTTATATGGCCAAATCATTATGCAGACATAGCTCTCAAAAATCCTGGAAAGAGGTTCAAACCTGGCGGAACGATCAAATGTCGTGTAAGTGTGAACATTGCCTCAACAGATCATGCTGCTCATAGAGCATCAGGTGCTCGCTGTAGATACTGAACGGAAACGTATCGTCTTGACAGCAAAAAAGACAGTGGTCGAGTCTTCACTACCTGTTTTGTCGTCGATTAAGGATATTACTGTTGGAGTTGTTGCCCATGCTGTCGTCTTCAAAGTATCCGAAAACAATCTACTGGTTGAGTTTTACAATAATATCAAGGCCATTGTGCCTCTCCGTGAAGCTAGGTATGTAAACATTCCCGCTCTTACTACGCGTTCGTGACTCAAGCTTTCCATAGCGATAGCCCCGGAAAGCTTGCTGATTCTTTTGCGGTAGGCAAAGTTGTTCAAGTACGTATAATCTCAGTGGATGCGGAAACCAATCGGGTTATGGCTAGTATCCGCCAAGGCGCATCGAACTTTCAGCCGACCGTCACCGATATCACGGGAGTCGAGATTGGAAACATAGTTGAAGGCACTCTGGTCGAATTGCACAAAATGAACGCCGTCCTTACGCTGCAGCCCTCTCAAGCTCGCGCTTTGATGTCACTGAAGAACCTGGCCAATCACCGCGATCTCACTCCCGCTCAACTAAGAGTATCACTGAAACCTGGCGATAAGATTGATCAACTAGTCGTTGTCTCCCGAAACCCTGAGAAAGGCTTGGTGGTGGTCGCCGGCAGTTCGAAGACAAAGTCAGTGATGCGGAAAAGCGCATTGTCTTTGGACAGCGTGGAGATAGGTCATGTGGTCGGTGGTCGAGTCACTCGGCATGGGCGCAATGGCGCTCATATCAAGCTCACTGCCCGGATATCAGGCTCATTGCACCCGACTGATGCTTGTGATGATTATGAACACGGTATACCGTTCCCTGCTGCGGACTCCATCCTGAAGGCTGTTGTCGTGGAGATCAACCAATCTACAAAACATCTCACATTGTCCACACGATCATCGAGATTGATGCAAGGCGAGGGCAAGCCAATAGTGGATCGCGAGATCAACAGTGTTGATGATCTCGAAGTCGGTGATACCATTCGAGGTTTTATCAAGAGCGTTGCTGAGCATGGGCTATTCGTGATGCTCGGCCGCAATGTTGATGCCCGTGTACAGATTCGGGAACTCTTTGACGATGTGTGTTAAATTTTTTTCTTCTATTAATGCTACGTCAACTTAAGAAATTACAGTATGTCAAGGACTGGAAGGAACGCTTTGAGGCCAATCAATTGGTCAAAGGCCGGATATTGAAGTGCGTGTTTTTTGCGAGTTGGAATGCCCATTTTCATCTTCTGTGAAGGGTTGATCGGGAGAACAAAAAGGTGGAGATGACTCTGCGGTCCGGAAATCTCAATCGAGAATCTTCCAAATCCTTATCTCTCAGTGATCTACACGAGCGCCAGAAGATTCCGGGGCGTGTTAAACGGGTAGAAGCTTATGGTCTGTTCATTGAAATTGGAGGCTCGAAGCTCAGTGGCCTTTGCCACAAGTCGGAGGTGTGTCTTGCTTCGCAACATACATCATTATGCTGGCTTCTCATATTCTACTTCAGTTATCAGACAACAAGGATGCAGATGTGACTGTTGCACTGCGAACTTTCAGAGAAGGTGACCGAGTCAACGCCATCATTCTGTCGATTGACAAGGAAAAACAACAATTATCACTGGGACTCAAGCCTTCTTACTTCGAAGACGATGATGCTATAGAATCTGACGAGGAAAGCCTACACGACGGAGAAACGTTTGGAGACGTCAAGGAGATTGACTCTGAAGACGAACAAGCCTCAGGCCCGATTCAAAGCGATGCATCCAATGTCGACACTGACGCAGACGGTGGTGGTGATGATCCCATGGACATTGATCTCTTGCCTCCATCATTACTCACTGAATCATCTCAAACTAAAAGTTCGATCAGGCCGCATCAAGAGCCTTCTTCCCTCAAGTTAGAAGGCTTCCAATGGTTCAACAACAGAACACCATCCAATGAGGCAGCAGACGGGGCATCATCGTCGGGCGAAAGCAGCTCTGACGAAGAATCTGGAAAGAAGAAGAAACGTCGGAAGAAGAAGCAGATTGAACAAGACTTTACCGCGGATATGCACAGCAAGGTCCCTGAGTCGAACGCCGATTTCGAGAGACTGCTCCTCGGTTCGCCAAATTCATCCTATCTATGGATTCAATATATGTCATTCCAGCTGCAATTATCGGAAATCGACAAGGCACGAGAGATTGGACGACGGGCCATCGACACTATAAACTTCCGAGAAGAACAAGAAAGACTCAATGTCTGGATCGCATTGCTCAATTTAGAGAATGTTTATGGTACGGATGAGACGATGGAGATAATGTTCAAAGATGCGGCAAGGCATAACGACTCCAAAACCGTTCACTTACGATTAGCAGCCATCTTCGATCAGAGTCAAAAGCATGCGGTAATTACAATTTAGATCCCCCTCTCGCAAGGCTAACTTTGATACAGAAAGCTGAAGACCAATATAAACGGACATGCAAAAAATTCAGCCACAGCTCTAAGGTTTGGACATTGTTTTGTGAACATTATCTGCGTCAAGGCGAAGTAGAACAAGCTCGAAAGTTGGTACCTCGCAGTTTACAGAGTCTCGAGAAGCGAAAGCGTAAGAGGGTTGTGTTTCGGCCTTTGCTTGACACTGAACATCCTCTTGTTTCAAGACTTAAAAACCATTTCAAAGTTTGCTCAGCTTGAATATAAACTTGGAGATGCAGAGCGAGGTAAAACCCTTTATGAAGGTATCATCGACTCGCATCCAAAACGTTGGGACCTGTGGTCCGTCTATATGGATATGGAGGCTGGTCAGGGCGACATCCAAAGTTTACGGTAAGTGCATATTCACCCTTCCACTCTCAGACTCTTATCTATTTGCAGGAATATATTCAATCGTGTGTTCGTCCAGAAAATGACAAGCCACAAAGCGAAGTATGTATGCCGAATACCAGCTACCTGCACGTCACTAAATGCGTCTGTAGATCCTTCTTCAAGAAGTGGCTTGATTTAGAGCGTAAGCTCGGGGATGAGGAAGGAGCTTCTATTGTTAAGCAAAAAGCCATAGAATGGACTCAAAGAGCCGCAGGCACATCATAAGTTAGGATTCGTTCAACATCATCATGTTGCTCATGTCAGAATATATATAATAGACAGCGAATATCAAAAGAACATGGAAGTACTAGCGTAGTGCCGAATCCAAACGAATGTGAGCGATGGAGCAAGCAAGGAAAAGAGGGTATAAATGTATATGCAAGGAAGAGAGAAGAATGTACAAAAGGACGGAGATGTTACGACCGTGATCTCGAGCGTTCATGTCCAAGGTGAGGCTGTGAGTCGAAATCGCTCAGTGGCCGCCGAGTGCTCATTGAGCTGGCGAGTTGTCGTTGCCAGTCATCCAATTCATTGGACAAGTGTTCAAAGTTTTCTGAGCTTGACATGCTTGGTGGTCGATTGTGGCTGTAACTGGGTTGATCGACCTCCAATAACAAATGAATCTTGTGGGAAAGTTGCTCATTTTCGCGCTTAAGATTCGTGTTTTCGTTGGTAATCTGCTCCAATGTTGTTGCATCCGAACCTCCGCGGTAAACAACCAGAGTCGCATTGAGTCTTTCAACATCATGCTCAAGTTCCTCCACTCGAGCAAGGCGATCATCAGATTCTCGCTGTGACAAGACGAGGTTATCTTTCATGATTTCGAGGTCCTTCTCTAGAGACTCGATACGGAGTCGAAGATCCTTGTTTTCGCCATTCAGTCGTTGCGTTTGTTTTTGCGCTTCGACTAGCTGGGCCCGAAAGTGCTCGTGGCCGTCATCGGGAGTACTCCGCCCGTTGACTCCCCGATTTCGTGAATTGGGTTCCGTGCTGGACCGGCCGCGAGCAGCATCAAGGTCAGCCTGCAGGGTAGAGTTCGCCGCCTTTTGCTTGGTCAATTCGTCTTTCATTCGACGCATCATTTTTTCGGTCCCCCTAACACTGATAAGGATAAAAAATGACTGGGACGCGCCAAATGAAACTTACTTGACATAGTGGACCGCTAACTGATAATCTTCTTCCATTTGTGTCATCCGAGCCTTATAACCTCGCTCTGTCTCTTCAAGCTTGCGTTCGGCTTCAACGGCGCGGGCCTCAGCGGCAGGATCGTTTCGATTCACGGGACTCTGAGATGAACGAACTCGCTCCAATTGTGATGACACGGCGTCTAATTGTGCTTCAGTATCACGTTTATGCCGCAAAGTTTGAACGAGCTCGCGTTCGACGACTTCGTGACGGCGAACACGTTCGTCCAACTGCTTTTCAAGTTCAGTAATACGCGACGACAACTCTGGGTTTGAAATAGACCCCTCTCCATCGGGGCTGATACCGTGATCGGCGAGATAGTTGCGGAGCATGGCCAGTCGCATATTAGCGTCTGATGCCTCTTTTACGGCGTCCTGCAGCTCAGAATCCCGATCTACCAGATCTTTGCGAAGACGACCGTGGTCCGACAGAGAGTTCGACATCTGTGAACGAAGACCAACAATTTGGGAACGAAGACTGGAATGTGATGCTTCTGTTTCCCGAACTCTTCGACGCTCTTCTACAAGAGCGTTTTGAGCCTCTTCGAATCGCTGAGTAGCCTCCTTTAACATCTGGCGAAGCGCGCCAGCTTCACTCTCCATAGCTTCCACCTTCTCCGCGTGGCCCCGTGTGTGGCGATCCTCATCAGCTTGTAGCTCGCGATGAGAGTCAAGCAATTGGCCAAGACTGCCAGTGGTAAGAGCCCGGAATGCATCCGCTTCTTCTCGGGATTTGGCCCAAGAATTCTCCACCTCAGCTAGCCTTATTCGCACTGACTCCACTTCCGAAGTTCGAGTTTCGAGGTCACCACGAAGTTCAGCCAAGTCTGCCTCTAGTTGGTTGATCTGGTCTCGAGCACGTTGATGAGCGGTTTCAACTTCATCTGAGCGAGAAGTAGCAGTGTCCAGAGCTGTGCGAGCTTGATCAAGTGCGCGAATATGCTGGTCGCGTGATTGGAGCAACTCTTGTAATTGATTTGTGGCCTGTGTGTGTTCAGCCTCCTTTTGCTGTAGTCGCGAGGATTGTGATAAAAGTCTGTCCGCATGATCACGGAGGGCTGTCTGTACAGCGTTATGCTGATCCTGAAGCTCAGCATGATCTCGAGCAGTACGATCATACGACTCCTCTAGCATATCAGCCCGTTTCGTGGCATCCAGCGTGCGAGCCTCTGCTTGTTCCAAAAGGGTGGTTTGCAGCGCTAGAGAGTCACTCAACTCCTCCACTTTTCGCCTGTCCGCATTCTGCTCTTCCAAAAGGGCAGACAACCGTCGTTCCAGATCACCGATGCGGTCTCGCTCGATTTTGTGTGCGTCCCCAGGAGACGAGGCTTCGTGAGCTGTTAATTTGGCACGATAATATGCTGCTTCTGACAATGCACTAGATTTCATGCGTTCAGCATCTGCTATCCGTTCTGAGGCCTCGCGGGCTTGATTAGCCAGGGTTGTCTATGCAGTCGTGAGTCGTCAGAAAATCTTCAGATAGAAATGAAGGGACAAACCTTTATCTGAGCCTTGAAATGCTTGAAATTGAGAATCATGTCAGCTACTTTCTTGTTTTGATCGTCCATATTGTCTTCTATAGTGATATCCTCAAGATCCACTTCTTCGTCTTCTTCAGCGTGCACAAAACCTGCACGGTGCGCCTTGTGTAGAGTAGCCTTCATCCAGACTGCACGTTTCTTTAACGTTTCGACTTCCATCTCCTTTGCTTTATAGTCGCGGATGAGATCAGCAGTGACATTGCCCGTCGACCCGAACTTCCCAGGCGTATGACCGTAACCATTGACCATGGGAGAGCCATTCGAAGGCTGGTAAAAGGCATCAAGAGGCGGCTTGGTCCGATCGACGATGGGGGATGGGCTGCGTGCAGCAAGGGCGCCATTCATACTCATAGCAACACTCGCCATATTTGGCACATGACCAGTGCTATATGCATCGCCCCCTGTTTGTGATGCTGGCGACATCGAACGACTGGCGACCACACCGAAAGAGTTGGGACTCCGAGCCCGGGCTTGTTCCGGAGAGGGTGCACGATCCCGTGAAACAGATTCAGCAGTGCCACCCGTGTCAGTTCCGTGTCCATCGTCCGTGCCAAGGGGATCATCGTCCTCTCGTCTCGGCCGCATTGGTGCCTTACCTTTGTTAGGAGAGGACTGGGCGGGGACGCCGTTAGGGGTTCGGGTGCCTGGTCGCGACCCTGGAGGCGAAATGGCTCGTCGGACTGCTTCGACATCCGGATTTATAGGACCATTGGGAGACATGGATCGTGGGCCAGCGGCTGAGCTACCTTGCGCGCCTGGAGTTTGGGATTGCTGTGGCTGGGACGGTTTGGTTTGCGCTCCAGGCGGTGCTTTACTGGAATCTGGATATTTGATGTGCTCTAAGGGATGGTCAGTAAGCGTTATAAATTAGAGATCGTGTCTCAGCGCACTGGTGTCAAGGACATTAATGATGCCATGGTCGTCTCCTTTGGTCGGCGTGAATGATTCACCGCCAAGAACGAAGACCCGAGTACCCATAGAAGCCATTGCATGGCCCGAGCGTCCACTAGGCGCCGGTCCCATATTTTGGAACATGTACCAACGTTGATCTGTTGAAATTGCATATGGGCAAGCAGACACAACTCATGTGCAAACAGACTCACTGGACATCTTAAAAGCGGCAAGATCGCCCAAATCCTTTCCGTCCACGCCTCGGCCACCAAAGACATAAATCACATCATCAACTACAGCCGCGGCATGGCCCTCTCGAGGAGAAGGTATAAACCCAATACATTGCAGTTCCGACCACTTCCTGGTATTGATATCATATGCCCATGTATCGTTGTAATGATATTGACCATCAGTACCACCGAAGCTATTATCAAAGAAAATGAGTGTCGAACAGACAGACAATGCAGACAACTTACACAATGAGGCGATCTCCACACGCTACAACAGCGTGGCCAGTACGATGCGCAGGTTTCTCGGACCCCGCGGGCTCGCACAATTCCCAAGCGGCTTGTGTCCGTACTGAACGAAAGTTACCACCTCTCAATCACAATGCAATATTTGATGGCGAGCCAGCACTTACGTGAACTGAGGTCAAATGCCCAAAGGTCGTTCAGGAACTCGCCATCCACCTGACCACCGAAGACGAAGAATTTTGTGCCAATCATTGTAACTGCGTGCCCATATCGGCCAGCAGGAGACGGGCCATAGGTGTTTACTCTCGTCCACTCTCGAGATACTAATGCATGCTGTTTGAGCGAAAAGGAACACGATCAATTGGAACCTTGATACATACCCAAATTGAGCAGATAGAGGCCATCGTCCTGTTTGTCCGTGGGCTTAGACTGGGGATCCGTCTTCGTGTCCCCTCCCCATACAATCAGCACGCTACTAACGAGTGCACTTGCATGCCCCACTCGTGGTGAAGGAATTTCTCCAGCAGTCTGAACCAAAGTAGCCGAGAGGTCCCGGGTTGAGAAAACATAAAGGTCGTTGCGTGCTGTTTCGCGAACGAGACCTCCGAAAAGATAGAGGTCTCCATTGGATGTCGCAGTGGCGGGAAGAGCGTGGCCATACCGCGGGAAAGGCGGTGGAGAAGGCGAAGTCGGTGGTGCGACTCCCGGTTTAGGTATCGTCAGAGGTGGAGGAAGCAAGAGACGCCTTGCTGACCAAGGATACGCAGGCCGCTGCTGCTGAGATTGCTGGGCAGGTTGTGATGATTGCTGCTGCGGTTGAGGAGGCGAAGGATTGGCCGGTGCAGCAGGTGGGTTCGGGCTTGGCCCTCGATTTTGCAGTCGTTGCTGCTGGGGAATGGCGGCAGGATTTGCAGCACCGTTTGGTGGTATGCTGTATTTTTCCCGTATAGTACGGAAGGCAAGCATGGTTTGGGTTAAAGAAATGAATCATGAGTGCAAGGCATGATGAAAAGTTGCGTGAGAGGGCGGATTTGATATGAAAACTCACGCATCGCTATCCCTTGCAGATGGTTGCTGAGCAGCAGAATCCTTTGCAGCAAGCTGAGCCAACGCCTGGCTTGGTGTCTGAGCGACAGTTACATTTGCGGGGGCAAGTTGGCTTGCACTTGGGTGCTTCTTCCTGGAGAAGAAGGACATTCTTCTTGCTCTGTTTCCTAGGATAGACGGTATGGCTGGCTAATAAATTTTGTTTACGGTATTAAAAGAGAATAATGGAACAGAAAACAGATCAGGAAAGAGAAAGGAAGGGAGCAGAGGATATGCCAGGATTAATGGACGCAGTCGTGTAATGAGACGGAAGAGAAGTTTGAGCTAGACAAGTAAAGTAAATGATTCTGAATCGGAACGTCGTGTTCTCTCCCACTCTATACTGCACCCGGACTTCCCTTCTCCCCCAACAACGTTTACAACTGTTTGCTTTGCTTGTATATTCTACTACAATTAACCGTACTAGCACAATCAACCACTTGCTCACTTTTTGCCAGGGCCGTCAACACATTCCAGTCATATCATATCCGGTCACCGTCGCAACCATGGACACGAACATAAACCACCACACACCTAATTTTGGCCATTCGCAGGAACAATCCATCTGATCACACAGATATGACCTGTGGTACAGCGGCTCAGCATATGCATCATTTCCGCATGCTATCTTTACCACACACAATTCAAGCTAATCTCTACCAGAGTAGTAGCATGGAGGCTATTCCTCATACACATGACAATCACTTACCCCGAGTAGCTGCCTCAGCTTGACCTCGTGTGTCTCATGAGGCATATGACATGCGCGCTTCCATCGCTATAGCTGTAAGTTCAACACCACAGAATTGATTAGTTAACGCACCATCAAACCAAGCCATTTTTGTTTGAGGAGATAACCTGATTTGTTAAAATAAATCAACGCTGCGTAGGGAAACCATGTATCACTTTGCAATGAATCCGTCCTGTGATTTGTCTGCATCAGCAGAAAGCCTGAAGGATCATTGTTATGGTGAAATGTCATTCTGTTCTCTTCGCCAAAGTAAACTGTGTTGCGTCTGCTGTGTATCCAAGTTGCGATACGTTAGAACTCGTGTCAAAAGTATAAAATATATACGTGTAAGGAATAAGTAGACGCCTCACCCCGAACTTATAAGCCAACTGACATTGTTAAGGTTATGTATTTTGGACTTGCCTGAGTGAAGATTTCACAGTGAATCGTAGCTAGCGTCACAAAGAGAGATATTTACGAGATGAAGGTCAGCAACTTCCGTTTACTCACGTATATTTTAGTTGACTCGCAATTTGTTACCACGAACAGTACATGCAGTTACCTACAATGACTAGCGACCAGAAAAGAGCTAGCTGGGGGGATAATTAAGCCCCAAAGCACGTTGTCGTTTGTGATGGATATAAGTGGGACATCCTTTCAACTCCGTGAGCATTAAGTTGAGGAGAGCTGAGGTGAAACGTATTACTTATCGTGCACACACATAGGAAAGTAAAAGTCTCGATGGATGAGAACCTTGAAAGACTCGGGTGAAAAGGTGAGTGACTTTGACGAGTTCCAGACACCGCTGTACGAACAGGGACTAGCGACGCAGATAGGAAAATTCATTCATTCCAGGTAATGATTAAGCTATCGTCTTCGGAATCATGGTCGCGTTTGCGATGAAACATGACTCGATCTCGCGAAGGGAAGAGTCTATCGCAAGCTGAATATGTAAATGTTCATTGATGAGCAGACAAAAAGCGATTAAATTTCAGGCGTACATTCAAAACCACAAATGAATATGGGTGTCCTGTAAGTGATTGCTTTATTGAGTGACAAATACCCGAGCAATATCCTGAACAACTCACTCTGTGGGATTGGTTACGCGAGCAAGTCCATTGGCAGCTTGAAGCTGATCGGGAGTGGTAGTAGCTAGACGAGTGCATGTCAATAAATTGAGTTTGACAATATTGTGGACACACACTGTCTTGCAAGGCTGGCTTTGGAGGCAAAACCGAAGGCAAGGTAAAGCCAGTCATGGTTGCGGTACAAGAACGACTTGAAATTGAATAGCCACTTTGAGACTTGTACCCAGATGATGATATGACCCTTCTTTCCAACGACTCTGGCTCAACACAAGAGCAGCCTCATACTCGGCCACGTTTATCCTTAAGATTGGAGGCTTTGCTGGATAATAGTTCAGGTAACAAGGATACTACAATGCGGGGTAATTTGGGGTTACCCAATAACTGCACCACAATTCCCAAGAGGCCCTATACTGGCATCAGTGGAAGCTCCACACGTGCATTTCATAGTAGAAGCATGTCTCTCCAGGCGCAATCCTTCCGTCAAGACCCAATTCCTCGTCTTCCAATGTCCACTCTTTCGCCCCCCCAAAAATCACCAACACCCGTCATACGCTGGCTCACCAGCTGGACAGAAGAATCACGCCAAAATGCACATTCTCGCAACTTATCCAGTTCGTCTGCCAGGTCATTTACCTCTAGCGCTGGCTCGGGATCTCCGTCGGACAGATCACCAAGCTCGTCTGTTCCACCCTCACCAGCTTTGTCGGCATTGAATGAGGCCTTGAACGACGGTATGCCGGCGCTTCCGCCCCCGGCACGTCTTCCGCCCTCATTCTACGCTTCTCGATCACTTTCGCGTCCTCCGCCACTTTTGAATAACCTCACGCGATCGACCATGCCCACCGCCTCTATTTCATCGCATTCGACAATATTTGGCGAGTCTCATTTTGACTCTGTGGCAGACACAGACAGCACTATCGCCCCGACTCGAATATCACCGACCCATTCTCCACCTACTCGGTCGTCAGTAGACACTCTGCGTTCTTTGCATGATCGAGGTATGCATACTACCGCAACGCCCCAGATTTCTTCATCCAGCTCTCTCAGCCGCTGGTGGTTCCAATCCGATAGCAAGGAAAACGTGGACGCTCTCCTCAATGAAGAAGATCGCGCAGACACTATCCAACAATCACATGACAAACTCAGGAAGAAGTGTATGTGTCTCATATTCGCCATTCATCTACGGCCACTCATTTTATGATCAGATCGTGCGCCAAAGAACCCAATAGTGTTCTGTCATGGGCTCCTTGGTTTTGACTCTGTAACTATTGGACCCTCGATAGCCCCCGTGCAAGTCACCCACTGGCGGGGTATCAAGGAGGTCTTAGAAGCAAATGGTGCCGAAGTCCTCATGACGCGTGTCCCAGCGACTAGCAGCCCAGTAGACAGAGCCAAAGTGCTCGAGCAACGGATATCAGAAGTTTACCCAGGGAGGAAAGTTCATCTCGTAGGTATGTGCGTCACCTTTTCTGTTGACTACCTTGCTAACATTATTCCAGGACATAGCATGGTACCCACATTTCTAAGCATTACCTTATCGTCGGTATTGATTTATGTTACAGGGTGGCCTCGACTGCCGCTACCTCACCACACACCTCACTGACCGGAAATTCGAAGTCCTTTCTATAACAACAATAGCGACACCCCACCGAGGTTCCGCCTTCGCCGATCATTTTATTGCAACTATCGGCAAAGAGCGCATGCCCTCTGTTATTTCTTTACTCGATCTCCTCCCAAACGGCGGCGGTGACGGCAAGGCATTCGAATGTCTGACGATTGACAGTATGCGGGCCTTCAACGAGGAGACACCCGATGTAGATGGTGTTAGGTATTTTAGCTGGGGCGCCACATACGAGCCGGGCTTGATTGACACTTGGAAGTTGGTGATTTGCTTTCGCGTAGATGAACTCTCACTGATTTAATTTCTTACAAGATGGTCACATTCCGTGCTCCTGGAAAAAGAAGGTCCAAACGACGGCCTTGTTTCCATTGAATCATCAAAATGGGTAGGCAGAAACAGTATCCTATTCCGCATTCCTTTATTTATCATGCTTCTAGGGCACATACCTTGGCACGCTATCTGGTGTTAACCACCTCGACCTCGTAGGATGGATCAATACCGCTCGCTACAAATGGGCAGAAATACGAGGCAAGGAGATCAAGTTCAAACCAGCTACGTTCTATCTCGGGATCGCGGATTATCTTGCCTGGGAAGTGGAAGGTCAGGGCAAAGAAGAACAAGGGCAAGGTGGTGGACAGGGGAGTACCGACATCCATAGAAGTGACTCTGAGGGGAGTGACGTTCAGCGAAAGGAGATGGAAAAGAGTTTGGTGGATGGTAGAGCGACTCCGCCACGGACCGAGTCTACTACACCTACTCTGGACTCAGCGTCAACGCCAGAGCCATCAGGTGTCCCTTCTCCTTCGCCTAGACTACAATATACTCGGCTCTAATAACTCATACACTTATACCACCCAGCATCGTCGTCACACTACAGTAACTTACATCCCGCATATTCCTTTCTACAGTATTAGATCTGCTTCACAACATCCGTGCTTGACGTCATTTGCTTTTTTGACGCCCGATAAATGAGAGTCATGGGATCATCATCCATATGTTTCGAGCCAGATTCCCAAGGCTATCTCAGGCCCGCTCGACAATAAAAAGCCAGCATAACCTCACACTTGGGACACGCACATTCACAGTCATGGCAAGCCCTGCACTCGAACAGCTTTCTACCAACAAAACCTATGACGGTCAGCTAATCAAGTATAAGTTCAAGGTACGACATTCGTAATTTGTAGTCATGTCAAGATCAGATTGGGGCCCTCCGTATGGAGATACCGCTTCAATCATAATGATCGTTCCCGATCTTTCATCCCTGTTGAATTATTGATTTGTGTGCTCTCAGTCTGCTGTCCTCGGAGACCTGATCGCCCAGTTCAATATATTCCTCCCAGCCAATGCGGCGCAGGGAAAGGTTCCCGTTCTTGTATACCTTGCAGGGTTAACATGCACAGAAGATAATGGGTATGTAGTACATCTTTTATTTCGTTTTGAAGTTACTCATCCGTTTCTTGTGATGTAGGGCCCAAAAAGGGGGTTTCATGAGAGACGCAGCGGCACAAGGCATTGCGTTGCTCTTCCCAGACACATCGCCTCGTGGGGCAGGAATCGAAGGAGAAGACACCGACTGGGACTTCGGTTCTGGTAAATTGTGTCTTTCTCAATTTTCGGGCATCATCTTATACACACTCCCCAGGCGCCGGCTTCTACCTGAACGCAACGAACCCGAAATACTCCAAGCATTATAAAATGCTGACCCATATCACAGAGGAGCTTCCCCAGGTCATCGAAGCGGCTGGGGTACCTATCGTACGCTTTCTATTCCAACTCAGAAGTGTAGATGGCGTCGTTATGAACATCCGCTGCAGGACTTCAAACGCCAGTCCGTATTTGGGCACTCTATGGGCGGGCACGGGGCGCTGACATTTTACCTCTCCACCCTTTCGTCAAAGCAATATCGCTCCGCATCTGCGTTCTCTCCGATCTGCAATCCCATGTTAGCGCCCTGGGGAGAGAAGGCGTTTAAAGGCTATCTCGCGGGTGGAATAGAGGAGGCGCGGGAGCGCTACGATGCAACCGAGTTGATTGCTAAGACCAAAGAGCCCGTGCATATTCTCATTGACTATGCAAGTATCCGGTGATCTCGATGCATTAGCAATTATTCGATGTTAATTGTATTACACAGGGGGCGGCAGACAACTTTTTATATCAACTACACCCCGATAATTTCCTTAAAGCTGCACGCGATGCCGGTCATGACGAGGTGCAAGTCCGCGTCAGAAGTCACGAGGGCTACGACCACAGCTATTACTTCGTACGTATGGGGACGATATATCAATTATACCTTCTTCTTACTCATCGACTGCATAGATTGCTACATTTGCCGCAGACCACATCCACTGTAAGTGACTTCGGTCGATTCTGGGGTATCAAATACTGATTTATGTACAACCAGTCCACGCAAATTTCCTCAAAGCTTAACTGCATTGATACCAGATTATCAACTGGGATGAGAGCAGCAAAGGAGCAAGCATCATGTATTATTTGTTGTATCAATACAATAGATTCATTCCACAACGCCGAGCCACGAAATAAGAAAAGTTGAATAACATGGAAGCAAGGCACAAAAGTAAAAGGGGGACTGTATTCAGCTAAGAAGCTGATCGTATCCGTTCTCGGTAAGCATCTTCAAGTTCGCCGATGTCGCTGATAATCCACGAGCTTCTGAAAGCTGCATATACTGAGGCTCGTTTCTGAGGATCGGGGAGGAGAAGATGGCAAACAAGGAGTTTTGCTGAAAGGATAATGTTGAGTATGTCATACTCGGCATGGTAAATCAGTAGCGTATCGCTTCCACGTTTACATACCCGCGGACAATGGTTTCCAAACAGGCTCACAAAAGTATATCTGGCCATCGACAATCCGCCGTTTTATCTTTTCGTCTTGGGTGATCGAATGTTGAGATTGCAGGAACCCCTGGGAGTCGACAAGGTCGCTCATCGTAGTCGTGGTCCGTGATGAAGGCCCCTCAAAGTCGAATGGGTGGCTTCCTCTAGGAGCCGGGGAGAGATTCAACATCCATGTGGCTTACCAAGAGGCTACTCACGTGAGCATTGCGAACAGAATCACTCCAGCACTCCAGCAGTCGGCAGGCATACCCACGTATCCTAGATGCTTATTGTCAAGCGCAAGGATACCTTCGGGTGGGAGATAAGATATAGTGCCGCAGACTTGCAAAGTTTCTTGGTATGCTTTCGGCCGTGCAAGGCCAAAATCGGCGATTTGGATGCGAGGATAGGGACCAGGAGAAAAAAGGAGAATATTTTCTGGCTGGCGAGATGTTAGCTAGTGCGCATACCAACTTATATCAAATGTCTGCAGAAGGTATACCTTGAGGTCTTCACGTATTGTAAGTGGATTGATGTAGAATAATAATTAGATGGGCGTACCTCGATGCGAAATCATCCTATCGTGCAAATATTTTATGCCTTTAAGTAGTTGATACATGATATACTTGGCCTCTCCCTCACAGAGACGGTGTCCAGAATGGTTAGTAATGTAGGTGAACAAGTCACCACCGGTGGAGAGCTGTAGCATTATATACCTAGGCGAAGTCGTATAAGGAGTCATAGCAAAGAGGATATACACGCACAGAAACTCTGGATCAGAATCCACAGCATACACCCTGTTTATGTTGGGCTGTATAGCAATTGTGAGTAGAATAGGGAGGATCACAACCATTTCTTACATGATGTAAGTTCATGAGAAGGGTCGCTTCCTTCATTTCTTTCTTCAGGTCACTGCCATCTTTACGTTTGATTATCTTGCATGCTACTTGTCGGTGGGCAGATGTGTCCAAAGCAAGTTGGACTGTCGCATAGCTGCCGCTACCCAAGCAGTGCGAGGTGATAACATAGCTCCCTATGTCCTGCAGACGAGGGGATTATAGATCGCACAATCGCTCAGAGGGAACTGAACCAACCTTGTATCCTTGTTTTTGCGACGAGGCTGTTTCAATTCTTTGCGAGAGTTGTTTCCATTTCATCACACATTGAAATGCTATAGTAAAAGTATTGAGGGAAAGAATGGCACGTTAAATTGTATGTGCGAACTCTGTGATGCAGGGATTTTCATTATGTCTCCATGCATCACTATCGCAGATGTTTTCCGAACTTTGTGACCGTTTAAGACGAGCCCATTTGTTGATAGATCCTGATGGTTATTGAGTAAAAAAAGTGAAGAGACATGCGGGAGGCATTGCCAAAGAATACCTGGCAAGAAATGATAAGTCCACCTGTACTTGACCGGACACTTGAGAAAATATGAATCAATAACATGGCACAAAGATCAGTTTGAAACGGACGCATGTATCTTGCAATGTAGACTTGAAACCACGATATCAGGTATGACATAGGAGCTAAAGGTAAGGATATTTAAGTGCAATCCAAATAGTCAAAGCACAAAGAATTGACCAAAGTGCGGGGTTTCTTCCAATGGTCAGTGGTTTACCCATTGTTAGTGTCAAAGCTAAGGGTCAGAGTCAAACAGATCAGCACGCTAAAGATACGAAAAGGTTCAAATTACTTTCTACACGACCGTCAGCTGTTGTTGTCACAAACTTTGCGCATATATCTTCTGAAGTGTGTGATTGCCGAGTCGAGAGCGAGGGATCAAACGATGCGACAGGTTGAGTTTCTCCAAAAGATTGAGATGGTGGCATTGTATAATAATTCGAAGAAGGCCTGTAAGAGATATAACCCGTGGATGTGTGCAGAAGGAAAGAGAGACGAAATGACTTTGTACGCGGGGATGAGCGACAAGATCTTAGATCTACCCTCAGGCTGTCACGTGTTGGCAAAAGCATGCTTGGTGACGCTCTGGCAGGCGCTGAAATATCATGGAAAGT
>MU267610.1:0-44119 GCA_021014935.1 Hygrophoropsis aurantiaca
TAGGCGAATCGTCTGATAGTCCATTGTAATCTGCCGAAGGGAGATAGAAACTCGGCAATGGGTTGCCCAAATGATATCTGGCTAAAAAGAAAGCATGTGACAAGTCTGAAGGGAGGAAAACCGAGAGTCCAGACTCCAGGTGTGCACGGATCACTATGTACGCTTGTCAAGATACCCATAATTCTCGAGATTAGTGTTGAGTTTGTTTTTCTTCGTTCGACAAGCTTTGGGCGCATCCGTGACCACCTGATAATAAAAGGCGGGTATCATTGACTTCGTACGCTGATCAAACTTGGCAAGTTTATGTGGAGTCGACTGTGAGATTGACTCGGATATTGTAGCTTTCAAGTTATGGCAACTACCTGAAGCAAGCCAGTCCTGCAACAGCTCGCAACAGACCTAAAGCCGTGTGAAATATCACGTGAGTTTCTTGGGGCGGGAGCTTTATCCAACTTGAATCCTCGGACTGGAAAACGTTCAAGTTACAAGTAATCTGCGTTCTATGATAAATGTCAGTTTGGTCGTTTCCCATCGCGTAGGCCTGAACGTCAATCTATCTGTTTGCATTCCATTCTTGTTGTGCCACTGCTTTTCACTCCGCGATTTTTCGAGATAAATTCTCGTGCTCTAGGTTGGCTAGCAACTTGAATACGTTATGGCACGTCGATGAGATGGGCGTATGCTCCGGCCAAGACAAGAGCTGGTAACTTTCCAGTTGAACCATAGTAGCATTGTACGCAAACCTCGATCGCTGTTGGGTTGAACTCACGGGCCGCCAAGGACCGTCACGACCGAGTTTTAGAAAAGGTAGACCTGGCCGCTCCGGTTCCAGGAATAGGCTGAGGACGTTTGCCAGTGAGTCTGGAAGCTAGGTACTAAGTCCTTATTCGCAATGTACGAAGTATCGATGATTCAACCATGGTCTCCTTTTATTGACAGTAGCATCGTGCACGGGAATACGGGCATCAATTAAATGATTCAAATCTCCCTGACATCTATTCGCGGAACTGCCATCAGCTACCTGCGGCTACTGCGCATCAACCTGTCAATGGTGACCGGGACCCAGGGCGGATAAATACTTGGATAAACATTGGAGAAAGACTGTAAAGGTCCTGGCTTTACAACAAGTGCCAGCAGTGCAACGGATGTCAGGTGTTGCAGACCACATTGATACATCAATGGAATCTATAAAAAATCTAACGACCACCATTCACTGGAACTTCTCTTGGATGAAGCTCGGGGGATCATAGCCTCGTACCTCATACATCAACTGTGGAACATTTCCGAGAAAGTCGTTTGGGAAGGTTGCTGTCACGCGGCACTTTTCCTGATCCTCTGCCTCAGGTTTGCTCGAGGTACTTTGATGGTTTTGTTCTGCGAACAATGTCCGGCCTGCAGGGCAAGCTGTATACCAGGATCGTATGACTGTCGGTTAGCAGGATTCATCACGGGCTTTGTCCAAATGCCTATATTCAACCGTGCTTATGCCGATGGAGAAGTATATAAATCACCCTCCATTCTTCACAGTTTGTACAGTTCAGACAAAGGAAATCCTCGAAACAAAGCCTTCGTGTGAGTGCAATCCTATCCATCTTGATCTCATCGCTCATATGACAAAAGCGAAATAACCAGATCTGGCGATGTTCAACACCGCGGTCCTCACCTTGTTATCTTTCCTTGCGGTCGTATACGGCCAGCAAATCGGGACTTCGACAGCAGAAGTCCACCCGTCATTGACCTGGCAAAAGTGCACTGCCTCGGGTTGCACGACTACCACTGGCAGTGTCGTACTCGATTCCAACTGGCGTTGGGTGCACAACACCGGTGGCTACACTAATTGCTACACAGGGAACGAGTGGGACACGACTCTCTGCCCTGATCCTACTACCTGCGCTGCTAACTGTGCTTTGGACGGCGCAGAGTACTCTGCTACCTATGGTATCACCACTACTGGTGACTCGCTTACTCTGGCATTCGAGACAGGTTCGAACGTCGGTTCACGTGTATACTTGATGGAAAGCAATACGGAGTACCAGATGTTCCAGCTCCTAAACCAGGAGTTTACTTTCGATGTCGACGTGTCCAACATCGGATGCGGTATCAATGGCGCGCTCTACTTCTCCGAGATGGACGCCGATGGTGGTATGGCGAAGTATTCCGGAAATAAAGCTGGTGCCCAGTATGGCACCGGTTATTGTGATTCACAGTGTCCTCGTGACATGAAGTTCATCAACGGCGAGGTTGGTTATCTTTACTGTCCCTCTGTGCCTCGCGCTTACAGGACTTCTTAAGGCCAACTTACTCAATTGGACTAGCAGTAGCGCAAACTCTGGCACTGGCTCATGGGGCACGTGCTGCAATGAGATGGATGTCTGGGAAGCCAATTCGGTTTCGTCTGCCTATACGCCTCACCCCTGCTCCGTCTCGGGCCAGACTGAATGTGTTTACGGAACCAACTGTACCACTCTTTGCGACCCCGCCGGCTGTGATTTCAACTCTTATCGCATGGGCAACACGTCCTTCTACGGCCCGGGTGACATTGTCGACACAAACTCCGTAATCACCGTAGTCACACAATTCATCACCAATGACGGTACCGCGACTGGAACCCTCTCCGAAATTCGTCGCATCTATGTTCAGAACGGTGTCGTTATCCAAAACTCCGAAGTTAACATCCCCGGTATTCCCGTCGGCAACTCCATCACCACAGACTACTGCACAGACCAAAAATCAGTCTTCGGCGACACTAACGAATTCCAGACTCAGGGTGGTCTCACGGCAATGGGCAAGGCGATGGGAACTGGTATGGTGTTGGTGATGAGCGTGTGGGATGATTATGCTGCCAACATGTTGTGGCTCGACAGCGACTATCCCGTTGGTGCCTCTGCTTCCAGCCCTGGTGTTGCGCGTGGAACCTGTGCTACTACTTCTGGTGTCCCCGCTGATGTTGAATCTCAACAAGCCAGCGCCACTGTTACCTTCTCTAACATCAAATTCGGCACCCTCAACTCGACTTACAGTGGTACTACTGGCACTGGCACCGGAACTGGCGGTGGTATGTGTCGTTGCTCTATCCCGCTATTATCACTAACAATTTTTCCACATCGGCAGGAACGGGCTCTAGCAGCACCGTACGGCCATAATTCACGGAATTTATACATAAACATTGCTAATATGATTCCTTGACAGGCTCCTTCTCGCACGACCACTTCAAGCGCTCCTTCAGCTACACAGTCCCACTATGGTCAATGTGGCGGCACTGGGTGGACCGGGCGTAAGCTCAAGTCCCTGCTCTCCATGGTTTTGCCTGACATATTCTATAGCCACCACGTGCGCGAGTGGTTACACTTGCCAAGCCGTGTCGTACGTCCCTTTTTACATTTTTACACTTGACGAAGCTTAATGGATTCTCGCTCCCCACACAGACCGCCTTATTATTCTCAATGCTTGTAATCTGTGGAGTTGGTGTTGGAGGCATAATTAGCAACCCCCTGACAAGTCGTCGAGAATATTCCTTTTTTTGGTCGTTTAGGTTTCGTGTATTGAAAGGGCTTGAAGTCCAGTCTCATCAATGTAATTGTGGTTCTACGTGGTTTAAGTCCGACGTGCCTTGCGTTGGTGTTTGTTCCGCGTCCTTGCCCATCGAGAACAACCTGATCAGCTAAGGGGGTAAGGGGGTGATCGATGATCAATGACCAATGATCGCAAATGATGATCAGATTCAGGCTACTTTTGTTTCGGAGAATTGTATCATCGATCACAAGGGCCCACCATTCTGGTTCTTACTACTACTGCGAGGCAACGAGGAACTGATATCGATTTGAGTAAAACTCAGAGGCCGACCAATGGTTTAGTTATCCGGGTAGCGATTATGATTACATTTGTTACTACGATGTAGCATAGTACAACAAAAACTTCTTCTGATGTTTTCATTCCTCGTTACGTGGGCTGAAAGAAATTAAGCAGATGAATCTGATTCATAGAACTTCATGAGGTCCTGAACGTCATCCTTGCTGCCAAGGAAAACAGGGCATCGCTCGTGTATGCCCTTCGGAACAATATCGAGAATCCGTTTCGTTCCCGTTGTTGCAACACCGCCCGCCTAGCAAAACATTGCGTTAATAGGCATCCACTGGGGTACTTGAATATTATCGCACCTGCTCAGTAAGGAAGGCCATCGGGAACGCCTCATACAACAATCGTAGCTTGCCCGATTTGCTCTTCTTATCGTCGGGATAACCAAAGATGCCACCGTATAGCAATGTTCGGTGCACATCCGCCACCATGGATCCGATGTAACGAGCAGAGTAAGGCGAGCCGGCGGCGGGGTACTTGATGGACTTCAGATATGCGTTTACTGGGGGATGGAAATACATCGAGTTGCCCTCGTTGAAAGAGTATATTTTCCCTCTTGAGGGTATTTTTATCTAAACGTATATCCTCGTGAGAGGTAACCTCGCGCTAAGAAGATGACGCATACATCGGGATGGGTGAGTATGAACTCGCCGAGAGACGCATCGAGAGTATAGCCATTGACACCTTGTCCAGTGGAAAGCACCAGATTTGCGGAGGAGCCATACCTTTCAAAGACATGGTTAGGGGGAACTGAGACCTAGGCTACAAAATATGGCCTACATAGTGTATCCAGCAGCCACCATCTCACTTCCTGGCCGCAGGACATCCTCAACTGTGCCTTTTGAATCTGGTCGCTGAACCAAAAATCAGCATCGCACGGCCAAATCCCAGGAATGCGATAACGAACGAACCACTTGGTAGATGCCGAAAATGGTACCGATATTAACACCGGCATCGATGTTGCTGCTGCCGTCAAGAGGATCGAACACGACGCAGTACTTTCCTTTGTTGCGTTCTTCGATAATGATGGCGTCATCGAGTTCCTCTGACACCAGAACGGCTGTTTTTCCGGATGCGCGGAGAGCGTTCACCATAATGTCATTAGAGAGAACATCAAGTTTCTTTTGTTCTTCGCCTTGGACATTGGTTTCGCCAGCAAGACCGACGCTGAGTGCATGGCCAAACAATTAGAAACTCCTAGGTAACCTGACATGAGAAGTGTAACGCACAGATTGATGAGTCGTGCTTTCCGGACGTTAGTCGCGATGAACTTGGACGTTACTTGGATCGCAGTAAGAAGCAAAGTGAGATCGCCTGTAGCAGCTGCCCCAAGACGAAGCTGGTCGTGCAAAACGTGTCTGATATTGACTGTCAAACTCTGCGGATGATCTATTAATACGGAAAACCATCCGTCGTACGCACCTTGTGAGAGTGATAAGATCTGTGCTAGGGGGTTGTTCTTCCGCCATTGGTGATGTGTCTGTTGTGGTTGTAGTTGTTAAGGATGCAAGGAGAGATATGATATCAGTATGAAAACTGACCCGCTTGTTATATATGGTGCTTTCTGTCGCGGATGAACTCGGGCGTCGAAAACACACGGAACCGTGATCTTTTCAGATCGTAACGAGGATCCACTTGCGTTTTCGTACACGGTCCGACTGGCTCCGGCTGTCCGACCGCCTCAAAAGTTGCCATCCTCATTCAATCCATGAAAAGGTCGATTAAGTAGATACGCATTACATGTGATAGTACACAGATAGAAATACTGTATCAGCAGAATTATCCTCCTATCCGTCATCGCTTCCTCTTCACCCCAACAAGAGAGACCGACTCCTTGCCTTTCCGTGTCCGTAGGGGAATAGGGAATGTATCACTGTCCTCGTCATCCTCTTCCACGCTCCCAGCCCGCTTCCCACCGACACGACCGCTCTCACCAGCATCTCCACCGCCTCTGATCCCGCTCGTATTGGGTACGATGCTCTCATGGCCTCCGATTTCGTGTCCGGATCCGGAGCCCCATCCATCCCCGTCATCATCGTCCACGCCCTCTTCTTCTTCCAGCTCGTCATCGTCAAGCGCTCGCGAAGATGCTTGCGCGATAGCCGCAACTATTTCTGCGCTTATGCTCGCCACACGGGCCTCCAGCGGCTCATCCGGCCCACCAGCTCTTATCGACCGAGGCGCGTTGCCATTGGCAGAACCAGACTGTGTAAATAGCGCAGAGAGAGTTCGCACCGACTCTTCCAACTCAAGATCGTCGGCTTCTTCCGACGTTTTCTGTTTCTTTGCCTTGAAATTGTATTTACTACGCCATCCAATCAATAAACCGCAGAATATGACAAGCTGATAGGAGTTAGCTGATACTCACATATTAGGATCTGGCTCCCATGTCGGATCATGGGTTCGCATATGTTGTGTAAGCGTAGTGCGCCGTGTAAAAGTCTTTTCACATTCTGGATCCTCGCATTTGTACGGTCGCTTTCCCGTGTGTGTTCGTCGATGTCGTGCGAGGCTACTGGAGTCGCCGAACGTCTTCCCACAACCTGGGTATTCGCAGCTATGCGGTTTCTCTCCCGTGTGTACTCGTTGGTGGACATGAAGAGCTGATCTCTGGGAAGGAACGCTGATAAGATCCGAATAACCTGACGTTCATAACAAGGCAATACCAACCTGAATGAACGTCTTTCCGCAGCCGGGGTGTCCACAGACAAAGGGTCGCTCGCCGGTGTGTATTCGCATATGTCGAGCAAGGTCACTTCTTCGCGTAAATGACTTGCGACACTGCGGATCCTCACATGTGTGTACGTTGGGAACTTTCTCTTTCTCCTTTTCACCTTCATTCGGTTGCTCCTTCTCTTTTCTCTTCTCTTTCACCCTCTTTAATTTCTTGCCGTCTGATGAATTCTTTTGAATCGAGGAGGTAGAAGCTACAGGTTGTGGCTCCGGTAGTGGAGGACTAGAAGAGGGTCGAGGGGGCGATGATGCAACCAATACGGGATCAGCATGGCTAGATAATGAATCGAGTTCTGGCTCATCCGGTGGAGCCTGAGGTTGGTCGCGAATGCTTTCTTCATTAGCTTCTGCATCAAAATGAGAGGAAAGGTGATTGAGGATATCGCTTATGTCATTAAAATCCCCGTGTACGGCCGGATGTCCATCGGAAGGAGATTTGCTTGTCGTCGAAGGGAGGTCATTATGTCGTCGATTATGTTCTGGTCCTATATCGCTGCTGTAATCTTCGCCATCTTTCTCCGGATAATGCAATTCAAAGTCCTCTTGGTTACCCTCTCCCCCGTCTTCAACATAAACATCGCTTTCATCAGCAGTGAGCGAGTGAAAAGCAGGTACACTGCGAGTAGTGCGTCGTTCCTTCTCGAGAGCTGCTTCACGGTCCTTGGCCGAGTCTGTGCTGGATTGGGGACCAGCAGACGAAGTGTGTCCAACCTGCAGCATGGCAGCGAGGCTGTCGAGATCTAAGTCTAGACCAGGGATATTCTCATTCATTAAAGTGCGCTCATCGATAGGTTCGCTCGCAGTGGAGCTGTGAAGTCCACCATGTTCACCTTGCGCCAGAATTTGTTGAGCAGCAGCTCTAAACAAGGCTTCAGATGCTGCTGTTGCGTGTTGTTCGAGTACTGACGTTACCAGCCGTTCGACCATCTCGTATGAAAAGTGCTGTAGACCTGTAGTTGTGGAGTGGGAGAGGGGTATCTGATGATGATGCGATTCGGCAAGTTGATTTATGCCAGCATAAGGCGGGCGCGCGTGAAGCGCGTCATGGTCATCCGGAATATCATTTTGGTGTATCAAATCGTCTTCTGAGCCAAGTGGTTCATCGTGTACGACGTCAGAAAGATCAAGAGCAGGTTCATGTTCGTCGGGATCCATACAGAGATAAATCGCGCGTGTATGACGCCAAGTCGCGGCGTTGGTTAGCTTTAACAGTCAAGTTAGCCAGATATAAGATAATGACAATGGATATGACTTACAAGATTTGCCAGGAGAAGGATGAAGGTCGGGGTCGAGGTCAGAGCTATAAGTAAACGCCAACCCAAATCTTGGTTTGGGATAACGGCATGAACCACGTGGGAAATCATTCCGCATTAGGCAACTGGCAATGGCCGGTTATGACCCAGCAAACAACGCAATTCACGGCCGCAGCGGACTCAGCCTTGAGTTGATCTTAAAGCCAGCACCAAATCTTGCTAATGAACTACCATCACAATGGCCCCAAAGTCTAAGAATCCATCAAAGCCAAAGGTAAAGAAATACCATGGTTATGCTGTCTTGCTCTTCATCATGGGCACACTCTTTCCTCCACTCGGTACGCGCTCAATGGTTTGACACTTTCAGCAACGGAATCACTGAGACATTCATTCCGCAGCCGTTGCAGCGAGATTCGGTATCGGAAAGGATTTCTGGTTGAATCTTTTGCTCACCATCTGTGGTTATATCCCCGGTTCGTTTTGCACTCTCATGGTCGGAATATCATTCACACCGTCCAACAGGACATTGTCACAATTTCTATATCCAAGTGCGTCTTCGATTTATTATCATTAATCTGTTAGGCTTCTGAAACACATATCTGCACCAAGAACGTCCGCAACAATAAGACAAATCAGCGCACTCCCAAGTGGGTTCAGCGCTACGGACTGGTCGACACGTCGACCATCAAGCGACACGAGCAGCGCTCGCAGTGGGCACACCGCTACAATGACCGCAACCCCACATCCGCTCTAGATGGACAGTCGCTGGAGGAAGGACAAATGTCAGGGCCAGGCACGCCTGAACGTCAGAATAGCCGCCCCCAACGTCAGCAGACTCAGGACGGACTCTGGCGCGAGGAAGACGAATCGTTTTATAATCCTGATCGCGAGGGCAGTATTCGCACCTCAGAATCAAATGGCGGGAGATGGCATTATCCCGCTAATTTCGATAATACCCTCGCGGCGGGAGGTGGTGGAGAACTTCCAGCGAAGAAGAAGAAAAAGAAGAAAGACCGATGGGCGAGGACAGAGGATGCGCATTCTGTTGCTGACCAGAAGAAGAGAAAGAAGAAATCGAAAAACAGATCGACAGTTGGTGACAGTGGAGATCTTGAATCGACATATTCGAGGCGTAGCGGTTCTCCAGAGTTGGATGGACCAGAAGACCCGAACGGTGCATCTTATGGGCGGCGCACTGAAGGTGGTGGAAACCCAGAGATAGTGAATGGGCACGGTGTTACTGGTCCACAAGGCGACGAGTTTTTAAATCATGAATTCTAGTTACCACTCGCCACCAGACGGTGCGACATTGATATCCCTCCAGGCCCACATATTATATGTATCTGATTAGCCGTTTTTCCTGCCCTTGAAGTCTCGTTAGCTTGGTTCGTATTCATCGCTTTATTTCAAAGCGTCAAATCATCTCATGATGATGTATCTGATAAGGTGGCAAAGTATGTGTGATGATGCATTGATATCAGATAACGGTGGATTTTGAGATTGTGATAAGGGATCATGACAGAGTAGATGAGTAAGAGGCCAATCATCCCCGATGCCCGATATTATAAGAACAAGTAGGAGTGACTCGAATGCAATTCAGCCCGCTATGCAGCCCATTATCTTGTATGACATCCCCAGCAAGCTTCCTGGCAACCACTGGTCACCTAATCCCGCCAAAACAAGGTGACCTATCCCCCACAAATGCACGCCATTAAACCTACCGATAACGTCTAGGTTCGCTTTGAGCTTCAAAGGCCTCCCATTCGAAACAGAATGGGTGGAATACCCCGATATCGCGGATTTTGTGAAGAGTATCGGCGGACCACCAACTGACAAGAAGCCGGATGGAAGCGATATCTACACCTTGCCCGTAATCAAGGATCCAAACACCGGAACTGTTGTATCCGATTCTTTCCTGATCGCAGAATATTTGGAGACGAGTTATCCGTCGAAAGCCCTGTTCCCGCCAAACACGAAAGGCCTTATTGGCTCGCTCGAGCCGGCGTTCAATGGAGTGCTGCATGCCGCGACCAGGTCACCTCCGTCAATTCTGGTGGCGACGGAAAAGCATTTGAACCCTATAAGCGTAGAGTATTTTGCGCGAACCAAACCTGCTGCCTATGGGAAGGACTGGGAAGGACTCAAGGAGACGTGGAACGAGGATTGGGCCCAAATGAAAGCGGGATTGAATACTGTCAGCGGGTGGTATGAAAAAACTGGCGGGAAATGGTTGATGGGAGATATCTTCTCTTACGCGGATATGATCGTGGCTGCACGAATCCTATGGCTCAAACAGGTGTTGGATGAAGCAGACTGGAACGAACTGAGCAGTTGGAATAACGGAAAATGGACAGAGTTGCTGGCAGACGTAGAGCGAGAATGCAGTGTGGTGCATCCAGCTTAGCCGGGCCAAGAAATGTGAGATGTACTCACCAGATATATATATTCTCATCTGGAGCATATGGATGTGGTTTTCCCTGGTCAAGGATAACTTCATCCCACATGCTTATTAGCCGGGAAGAACATCGGAGTCTGGCAGGATGACCTGATGGTGCTTCTTCTTGTCCCCCTTCCGTGTATAAGTATAAGTTCAGGATTTGCCGCTTCCTGCCTGTATTGAAGCCGTTTCCCACTAGTTGCTAACGATGCTGACGGGGATGTTTTCAAGGGCTTTATTTTCTGGAGCGCTGCTCGCAGCCTTTGCTACTGCTCAAGTGTTGGTTGATTTTCAAGTCGCTGAACCGCCACCGGTGCCTACTAATGTTCAAACATGTACGACCATGATTTTGGAGTGGGTACCTTTTCCTTTCCTAATATTTTCTGAGAGCTGATAAGGATGATACAGGCGCACATTTGGGAATTCTTATGGAGAGTAAGTGCATGGGCTTGTCATGATATCGCTATACTGACAGTAAACAGTCCCGAAATTGTGCAGTATACGTGAGCTTTGTTTGCTCGGTCTTTGGAATCCATGCTGACGATTTATCAGCCCTCCGACAGACTGTGGTGCAGCTGGATCATGGTCAGCGGTCACCCTGAATTTCACTGTCACGTCGAATGGGGCGCAGTATGATCGACTTGGGGTCTTCACATTCCAGAATGTCGAGAGTTAGCCCCCTTTTGCGTTCTTGGTGCTCATCCAACTGAAATCAATTAATGAATAGTATGGCGAACATCTACTCCGGAACCGACGTACGATGGAATCATTTGGACTTATACCAAGGATGTCACCCGCTATACCCCACTATTTGCAAAGCCTGGCACATTCATACTCGAGCTGGACAACGAACTCGCGACAGGTTTGAATGGGCAGTATGCTAGTTCGTCCTTTCTAGACTCGTACAAATGCGCCTCCTGATTTCCATCTACCCTTTTCATCCAAAGCTACTCTTTACGCGACATTCTACTCGGCCACCGAAGAGTATCCAACTGCAGGGCAATCAGATTTGATCATCCCCATCTCCACCATGTCAAATACAAGTGCTGATGATGCATCTGTCCCTCCCATCTTTTCTGTGCGTAGTCTTTGCTTTTCCTCCCGTTTTCCCGCCTTACCGGTTGCAGATCAATGTTACTCTTCCAACAAATACAGTCGAGGTATATGCAGAGCTCTATGCTTCTGGAAATGGCGACGAAGAATTTTGGGTAGGCCTTGCCTTCAAATATCGTATCATTGATTCTCATTCTCTCGTCACAGTATACCAACACTGCAGATGAGTACTTAGGCGATTTGCCTGCTGGCACCACATATGGAAGTGGACCATTCCGTGAAGTCCGCATGCTCGTTGATGGGCAAGTCGCTGGCGTTGCGTTCCCATATGCTGTCATCTTCACTGGAGGCATCAATCCCTCGGTCTGGAGGTAAACTCTTCCCTATTCCATAAACATTGGTTGACGATAGTGATCGTAGACCTATCACATCATACGGCGCACTCGATCTGCCGACATATTTCCTCGATCTTACACCTTTCGTCCCCGTCTTTGCTGACGGTTTGCCGCATAATGTCTCTTTGGATGTTGTCTCCGCCGAAACGAACCATACGATCAACGCGAATTGGTATGTTTCCGGGTTGTTGCAGGTGATCACCGATACCTCATCGGAACCTACTACTGGAACGATCACCTCTTATGAGGTGCAACCTTACGCTGTTACTCAAACTACTGGAAGTGTTGGCGGTGGAGATGTGAACGTTACGGTAATGGCCACCCGACAGATTAGAATCGAATCAACCATCGTTAGTGGAAGCGGTAAAGAGAACAAAGTGGTATGGGAGCAGAACTTGGAGTACTCAAATACCCAGTATTATTTGGATAATACCTACGTGCAGGTGAGTGCCCAGCTGCAATTATCGAAGACATGAGTCTGACATCCCGCCCAGAATATCGTACAAACCGCTACGGGATCGGTACTTTCAACCCATAACGGCGTCCCCACGGTTGTTGACAACTTTGAATATCCTCTTAACATCAACGTCACATATTATGACATCACGAATACCTCGGAGTCATGTATGTCCAATCATTTCGTTGTATTCTTTGGCTGACCGAACGCCATCAGTCTATAGCACGTTCGACCACTCGTACAATCGTCAAGTTGTACCCGCTCCTTTTATTCTCGGTTCAACTATTACTGAGCGCCAGCAAGCTGGTGAGATCAACTGACCCATACCTTGGATCTATCAGGCTAATGGTATACTCGGTCCAGCGGGATACTTCACGATTTCCACCGCTGGAAATACAGGAAACGGAACCAACAACAACACTTTTGCATACGCTGACCCCAAAGGCAACACTTACAACAGGGATGTCGATGCAGCGTACAATGTGATCACTTACGATCAACAAAGTGGCTCTCTGGCAGCAGAATCAAGCTTGCCCCAGTTCCCATGGGCATCAAATGCTCAGAACATCCCTACAGCAAGGCTTCCTGGAGGAAGGCAAGCCGGGAAACAACCAAACTAAATAGGGATCTGGAAATGAGTTAATAGTGATCATTGTCATACAGTGCATTTTATCCGCCTGACTAAAGATCGAAGAGCATATCAACCAGCCCTCTTTAAACATATTCCATGTGGGCCCAGACAGTGACGCATACATCCACAACACCTCAAGCAAGACAGTGCTCGTGTTGAACGGCACACAGCTCCGTGTTGAGACGGCGTCTCCGCAGATTCGGAAGCAACAAATCTGATGAAGATTTCAGGCAAACCGGTACGATTCTCTCACGGTTGTTGAGAGCACGAGAGGATTGTTCGTTCGAAGGCGTCTAGAAGAGACCAACGACTCTTCCGGATTCGGGATCCAATCCGACTTCCCAGAATCCTAGACCTCTCGTGAGATTTATGTCCCCGTATCAAGGTTTTATCACTTACCTGGCCGTGTGCCGAGACCGGGCATGGTTTGCATGTCACCAAGAATGGGGTATAAGAAGCCTGCACCTGCAGATAGACGCACTTCACGGATGGGGATAGTGAATCCCTCGGGCACATTTTTAAGAGAGGGGTCGTGGGAGAAGGAATATTGCGTTTTGGCCATGCAAACTAGAAGAAACTGTTATGAGGGTAGAAACGGTCGCAGTTGAATGAAACGTACTGGGTAAGTTGCTGTATCCTTGGCGGGTATATGTGTCCACTTGAGTGCGGGCGAGCTCGCTGAGCTCGATGCCTGCAGCATGGTATATTTCTTTGGAGATGATGTTGATCTTCTCCTCGATGGGAAGGTTGAGATCGTACAGGAACTTGAATCCGGACTCTCCTTCGCAGGTCGTGATAAGAGCCTGGGCGAGGGCAAGCGCGCCGGGACCACCTTCTGCCCAGTGGTTGCTCACGACGGCAGCGTCAGCGCCTCCCGCGAGAGCCTCTTGACGAACAAGTTCCAATTCGGCTGGGGTATCGGATCTGCAATGTGACCCAGTGTAAACAGAGACTCTGAACATGGAAAGAAATCATACGCACGCAAATTGATTGATGGCAATGATGACTTTGATACCGAATTTGCGCGAGTTTTGGATGTGTCGGACAAGATTCTTGCAACCTTCCTTGAGAGTAACCAGATCCTCTTTGGTATAGGTATCAGCCAAGGCCTTTCCGGGGGTAACCTCGGGACCACCGCCGTGCATCTTGAGGGCGCGGGTGGTGGCTACAATGACGGTAGCGTCAGGCTTGAGACCGCTGACGCGGCACTTAATATTGCAGAATTTCTCCATCCCCATATCGGCACCGAAGCCTCCCTCAGTGAGGACATAACCCACGCGATCGGACGAATCACCTTCTTCGGTACCAGCAAGTTTCAAGGCAACGCGGTCGGCCAGGATGGAAGAGTTTCCGTGGGCGATGTTGGCAAAAGGCCCAGCGTGGACGAAGACAGGTGTTCCCTACGACTGGATGTTAATACGACCACCTCCAGATTGAATCACCCAGCTACAAACCTCCAAAGTTTGCATCAAGTTGGGCTTGACGGTGTCTTTCATAAGTACAGCAAGAGCCCCCCCGACACCGATGTCGTCCGCAGTGATAGGATCACCTCTCTTAGAAGTGGCAACTACCATTTCGCCGAGTCTCTCCCGCATATCGGTTAGACCAGTTGTCAGGGCCAAAACAGCCATACACTCGCTCGCAACGGCGATATCGAAACCAGCGTCGCGCTCGTGACCTTTCTCAGTGGGGTTTCGGCCCAGCGTGACTTTGCGAAGGAAGCGATCGTTCGTGTCGAGGACACGGTTCCAGGTGATAGTTTCCGGGTCAACATCGAGACGTGCGAATCGGTTGATTTCCTCAGGAGTGAGATCATTGGGGTTGGTCTTGTCGATGCCGAGCTTCTTGAGACGCTTGAACATCAGGGGAGCAAACTCGCGTTTGCCTTTTTTGGTGGGAACGAGACGGCTGTAAAGGGCCTGATCATAGTATGAGCATGACACCCTCGCTACACTTTCGATGTATACAAACCTTGTCTGATTGAGTAGCTTCGTGGAATATGCGGGCATCCAAAGCAGCAGCTAGGGACAGCGATTAGAAAGAGAAAGATAAGGTTGTACACGGGTGCCTACCAAGCAAGTTGTTAGCAGCTGTGACGGCGTGGATGTCACCAGTCAAATGCAAATTGAACTGTAGGCCATCATTAGAAAGAAATGTAAAATAAAGGACGTGAATTACCTCGTCCATAGGGATGACTTGACTGTATCCTCCCCCAGCAGCACCTCCTTTGATACCGAACGTAGGACCCTGACTGGGCTGACGGACACAGGCGAAAGCAGGACGGCCGAGATGTGCACCGAGAGCTTGTGCCAAACCGATGGTGGTGGTCGATTTACCCTCTCCCAAAGGTGTCGGCGTGATACTATATCAAGATATTAGAGTTGAAGCATCGGAAACATGGCTAAAATAGACCAACCCAGCGATAACGATGTACTTGCCATCCTTGCGATGCGCGAGACGTTCTAAGACACTCAGTTCAACCTTAGCCTTGTACTTGCCATAGCTTTCAAGTTCATCAGGAAGAAGGCCGATCTCCTGTGCAAGTTGTGTAACAGATTTGGGCGTCTGGGCCATGGCGATTTCGATGTCGCTGGGAACCTTGGCTTTAATATCGAGCTTGAGAGGCTTGATTTTGGCCTCTCTTGATTTCTCCCAATGGTAAACAGCAGATTTGAACACACTCTCCATGAGAAGAGCCACTGTCATGGGGCCCACTCCTCCGGGGACAGGGGTGATGTGGGACGCGGAAGCAGCAGCGGATACGTATTCAACATCACCGACAAGGCGTTGACCAGATTTTTTAGTTGCATCTTCAGAGGAATGTTAGTGAGAAGAACGTGCAATCAATGGAGAATATACCTGGGACGTAATTGATACCGACATCGATGACGACTGCACCAGGTTTGATCCATGAACCTTTGACGAATTCGGATTGTCCGATGGCTGCCACGACGATGTCCGCGCGTTTAACCTACAAGAAGGCTCAAGATATTGTTCTCGGAGTATGGATAATGTCCTTACGATCTCTTCAATGCCCTTGGTGCGACTGTGGCATTGAGTGACGGTCGCACTGCGACTTCTTAACAGGGATGAAACAGGATTTCCGACGATATCGCTTCGACCGAGAACTACTGCGTTAGCACCTTCGATGGGCACGCCCGTGGATTCCAGGAGCCTAATGACCGCAGCCGGGGTGCAGGGAACGAAGAGAGGTGAAGCCGCACGAGAAGAAAGATGTCCAATATTGTATGCATGGAAACTAACATGGCGAAATCTTCAGAACGAAGCTTCTTCCCACCCGGATAGATCAAACTTACCCATCAACATCCTTCTCAGGTGAGACTGCCTCGGTGACCGCGCGAACGCCAGCCTCATCGACATGAGGTCCGAGGGGAAGTTGTACGAGGATCCCACTGACTTTATCGTCGCCGTTGAGTTTTTTGACGACCTCGACGACCTCGTCTGCGGTGGCTTCTGCCGGGAGAGGGACGTGTGTGAACTTGATACCGACTTCCTCGGCAGCCTTTGATTTCATGCGAACATAGACGCTAGAATCTGGGCGTTCACCAGCTTGTACGATGACCAGCTGGGGCTGGAATCGAGAATATTGCTGCTGGAAAGTCTTGATTTTCTCCGCAACGCCTTCGCGAATAGATCTAAGCGCAAGCGATTAGATATGGAATTGATTAAACCGATGATCACAAACTTTGCGACTACGGTGCCGTCGATGACTTTGGCCGTCATTGGAGTAGAGGTCATGAATGTCCTGTGTAAAGAAAGAGAGATGGGCCGCAAAGATAGGGAGCTGGATAATAAGGTGCGAAAGCAAGCAGGAGCGCTCATCCTCTGATAAATGGCTCGCACTTATCGGCTTCCGTATTTGGGTTTGTCGCCGATCTACGAGCGAGGAAAATATTAATATTTCCTGGCTGTGGAAGTGTGAGCCAGTGCACGATAGTGACGGGGGGAAAATAAAGAGACAGACAGAGGGAAAAGAAGAAGGTTTTGCTGACTTGTCGGATCGTTCGTCTATTTTTTTATATCCCACTGAGTTCTGTTCCTGTCCAGCAAATCAATCACGGTAAGGCCGCAGGAACATTTTGGTCAATATTCTCCGGCCACACACGTATCCCGTTCCCACGCTCATCCTCCGAAATTTTTGGCAAAGGGAAGTCTCGACTCTGTCTCTGGTCTTTACAGAGAACATATTCATATCCTCCAAATACCTTCTAAAAATCAGCAATGAGTGCAGCAGTATGCGCCCGCCAGGCATTTCGCTCGTGTACGGCTTCATTGTCGTCCAGAGCAATTGGCCGTTCTGCACAAGCTCTTGTGCATCCCGGTCGGCGTTTAGCCATGGTTTCACGTCAATACTCTGATGACAAGGCATCACCAACCTCGTCAGAAACAGAGTCAAATCATACACCTGCGGAACCCGATGCGGTAGAGGTCTCCCCGGAGTCGGATCTGCTGGCAAAACTGAAAGCAAAAGAGGCAGAAACCGTTGACCTCAAGGTCAGTTGTAGCAGCTAATACACATGGTTCATTGGCTGACCTTGTACCAGAGCCGCCTGCAATATCTGCAAGCAGATTTCTTGAACTTGCAACGAAATGCTGCGCGTGAAAAAGAGCAGCAACGCGACTTTGCCATCACTCGGTTTGCTGGGGACCTCCTTGAGACTGCCGATGTCCTGGGACTTGCTCTTGCATCAGTACCCCAATCCGCACTTGCTCCCTCCGAGACCTCCGAGGATGGACAGTTATCCCCGGCCACCGACTCGGCTTCGGCATCATCGTCGAAATCTTCCCAGACGCATCTCACCGAGTTGCACCATGGTGTCGAGATGACGCATCGCCTGCTCCTCTCGACGCTGTTCAAATACCATGTCAAACCTTTCGACCCTACGGGCGAGAAGTTCGATCCTAATCGTCATGAAGCTCTGTATCAGGCACCAATACCAGGGAAAGAACCTGGGACCGTACTTGAGTGTCAGAAGGTTGGCTACACAATCAAGGACCGGTTACTACGCGCTGCCCAAGTCGGTGTCGTGCAGGATGAGTCATGATGTTTCGGACATTTGTCTGGCACAGTATTAGAGGTTGGGGATTTAGGAGCTGGGGATGTGAGTGGTGTGTCGGGACATAAGCTGTGCTACTATTTTAGAGGCTTTATGGGCACTGCTGGTCGTTTTGGATGCATGCATGATAGATATTAATTTAGCACTCATAATCAACGAATCTCAACTCCGAATTGGTTTATTAGTTGCCATTTCACCTGAGCTTGCAGCTCATTGGTTTCATCGTTAGATAAGGATCTGAAAATTGGTGAGTGAGGGCATGTAACATAGCATAGCTGTGGTACGTCATACCTATCCATGGAACGATAATTGATTCTGTAGCACAAGCTCTTCCGCCCCGATTTCGGATGGGTGAACGCATCAATCTATATCAAGAGTAAGCTTGTTTTCCCTCTTTTCGACAGAGTAATACGAACCATCTTCACGTCTTCCACAATATCACCAGCAACATCTCGGACCAGATCACAGAAGTCGTTTTCGTGAAGACTAGTTGCTTCAGGGAGCCAGAAACTGACATCTTTAAAACAAGCGGGGTACCGGGAGTATGGTTTGAATGTAGATATTGCCCCTTCCTTGAATTGCCCTAAGAACCGTTCATCTCGGGACCAGAATAATCGGATATCAGGTATAGAGTATAAAACCATGGCTATTCGCTCGAGGCCAAGACCGAACGCCCATCCCAGTTTATTTGAGACATCTGGAAGCTTATGAGCCCAACGTTAATCGACGGAATGTTCACTTACTTGAGTTGTCCAATGTTGCTTGTCTTACGACACCACAGCCCAGAATTTCAAGCCATTTGCCACGGAAAAACACTTCGACCTCGAAGCTTGGAGTCGTCCATGGGAATGTCGCTTCTATCCATCGGACTCGCAGCGGATTTTCGGCAGTTGCACCTACACGACCTCCGAAAAGATGGAGCATGAGACTGTTCAACGACAACTTCAGATTCTGCGCTATAAGCTTCGTGTGTTCTGGATCGTGCGCGGGTTGGCAAGGATTTTGGGGTGAAAGATGTGGAACATCTTCTATAATGATATTAGAGCGTTGGAGATGGGCAGCAAGCCTAACGTTGTCATCCTCGACTTCCTTCATTCCTGACGCGTCGGCAGGGAAGATACGTGCACCTTCAGTTTGATGGAACACGGGATAATGTGACCCGTCAATCTCGTCGCGTCGGTACACATCTGCGGTCAACAACCACTTATTTTCGCCGCGCCCGAAAACCTCGACTTCGTGCGCAGAGGTATGAGTACGTAGCATAAAGTCTTTATTTATGTAGTAGCTGTCCGTCGCAGAACGGCCGGGATGATCCTGCGGGAACGAGAGAAGATCGAAGTTCTGGTAGGGCGTGACAATGGGAGAGAGGGAGGATAAGTGGGCATACGACGGAAAGTGAGACTCGATGAGCGACCGAAGGGTACTTAGCGGGTGCGAGGGTTGGGTATGCAGCCGAAGCGGGAGTTTCGAGATTATTGTGGGAGATATGTTGGTCATAGCGTCTGTTGGGTATTGCTCGCCCAAAACTGTAACATGATTACCATGTCTTGTAGAAGCGGTGGTGTAGCATCTACCGGGAAAATGGCGGCTTCGACGTGCAACTGAGCCCAAGAAACGCATTTCGCGCATTGTTAGAAGCAAGAAAGATCTAAAATGGACCAGCAAATAGTGCTAGTGGTCAGTATTGGGTTCGAAGCAAACTATTGAAATTCTTAAATAGGCGACAATGTATGATCGGCGTTTGTTTACGGTTGTTGTCCAAAAGCCTCTAGTAACTTTCCAATCCATTCAGTCCAAGCTTCCGCAGTCCAAACACTCCTTTGGAGAGTGAGAGATTAGCTCATAAATGACGCCTTCGATCCGTCTGCGAATTCCAGCCAAGGCTCAGGGAGACCCACAGCAATCACAGGTACAACCACACAGTATATGAATACCCAGTTTTGCTTAAATCGCTCGAGGACAGCCTCCTTCAGTGAAAAGACGGTCGTCCAAGCGACGTCTCGTTGATTCCGACGAAGAAGAAGAGTATAATGAAGATGTCAAACTGTCAGACACGCGGTTTGAACCTCCGAGGACCAAACGCGCGAGAACGGGGGTCCATGATATCGCTACAGCCGATGACATGGACGTAGATGTTGACATTGACGGCGAAGATGGCTTTGGAAACGAATCGAACGCTCCTGAAACTAGGTTCCTCCCCGAAGAACCTGTCTTAACCGCTAGAAAACCCAGGTTTGACGAAGGAATACATAAGGGGAAGAAAAGTACTACAAGCCGGACGAAGAAGAGGCTATTATACTCAGATGATGACGAAGCTGTCGACGTCCAGATTGATGATGCCGGAATCGACAACGAAGACTTTGCCCTGGACGACGATTTACTCCCGTACTTAGACGTCGATGACGACGAATTCGAGCCTGAGCCCGCCACTAAACGATCAAAGAGCAAGGTCGCAGTTGGTAAAGGTAAACAAGGAAAGGAGAAGGTGGGAACCATAAAAAATGGCAAGGGGAAAGGGAAGGAAAAGGATAAAGACAGGGATATAGAGATATTGATGAAGGACGAGCGAAAGTCATCGTTCGTAGGATCACGCCCGCAGAGCGCCCAGCCGCAAGCAGCAGATTTGTTCACGGAAGATGGCCATTCGACTTCAGCTAGTGCCGCGACAGAAGTTGTACCTGACAACGAACTTGTATCTCCCGTGGTAGCAGCCCCTCCAAAGAAAGTCAAGAAACTCCCGACGATTAAGAAGAATAAACAAGGTTCCACTGGGACATCGACACCCTTGCAGGCTTCTGCCTCTAGACCGCCGCCAGAAAATGACTTGCCGAAACTTGCCGCATCCTCGTCGAACGCGCGCAAACCTGCAGCGTTAATGGGAGCCACTGATTTTGACTTACGCGACAAAAGTGTTTATGCCGAATTGTTCAAGGGTGTATGTCATTATTTATTATCCCTGAATTCTTAATACTAAAGCACAACAATAGCCCGGAGGGAGCACGCCTCGTTCTGGGCTTAATCGCCGGGAGAAAGAGGAAGAGAGGCGGAAAGAATTGAATAAAATGAGGGATGAGGCACGAGCCAGGCGAGCGGAAGAAGCTGTAAGTTTTTGGTTATTCGTTGTTTATGAACAGCATTGGCTCATAATTTGTTAGAAACATACATTCGATTTACAAGCTCAAGCGGAGAAAATCGCTCGTTTCGAACGGAGGCTCAAGGACGAGGGAAGCACAGCCCTGCATCCAAACTTTTTAGCCGCGAAATTTAGAGATGAATATGAACGAGAAAGAATTCGAAAGCGGGCAAAAGAAAGGGACTCGAGAAGTGAGATAAAGGAGGAAGGCGAGGCCTGACCAAACGGAACTTGTGACCTTTAATACATCGATTTCGGCGCCAACATCTGTAGCATACAATTCATTTAGATACCTGCATCATTAAACACCTTTATCTTGTTGCACCTCGAGCATGCGTTTCTTGTGAAGAAGTATCATGTTCCATTACTCGTATTGGATATATCATTCTGAGTTAATGTGGATCCGAAGTTTGTAGCTAACTTGTATATCTGATCAAAACATGTATCAAACCATTTCTGGCGTGGGTGTGGTTGTCGCTCTTCATCACGTTCATTTGTTTGGATGGAAAGGTTGTTTAACTGCTGTTCCAGTGGCAGCTGTGGATTATGTTCGGATAAGAATGTCCCCAAACTGGTTTGCAATAACCGTATCACGTCGATAAATAAGAGTAGCTCCTTGGCGATGGAGGCCGGTATCTGGGGAACATATAGCGAGGCAACTAGGTCATCGAAAGCTGCCAAGAGGGAATGCGATTGAACGAGGAGTTTATCGAGAGCAGGATTTATCGTGACAGATGGTTTGACCGAGGCGATGGCGTCCAAGAGTATGCGTTTGTGCAATAGGGTGGTTAATCGTAGTATCCCATGGACCTGCCGAAAATCCCTTAATCGCATTCGTGCGCCCAACTGAATACTTACAGTTTTAGCCCGCTGTAATTCGTCTTTGTCCATTTTCTTGTCCGAATCGCCGAGACCAAGCTCATCCCAACCGCCATCGTCTTCATCGTCAACTCCTTCATCTTCATCCTTTTTCTCTGCACGCTCAATCATATCGCTAACTTCTTGATAACCATCCTCCATTGACGCTCTATCTTGTTTCCATTCCTGAGATACTGCAAACACGTTGTCCTTGGGAATACCCTTTTGGGAACGCGCTTTGGCGATCAGATCGTGGATGATACCCGTTCGCACCAAGTATTCTTCGCCAGCCGAGCCAGCTACAGTGGGCAGGGATCCTTGCGCAGCTAGATTAAGAAAGGTCTGCACGAGAGCCTTGATGGCGTCGAATATGTGTTGCACGACATATTCAATTTCTGCCCGAAAGCTTGAACCATGGAATTGTGGACAAATCAAGTTTACACAATGAAGAATGCCAGAGGTGTGTTTAGTGATATCCTGGATCACTGGTAGGGATGCGGAGTAGGTAGGATTAGATGGTTTCAGTGCAAGAGATAGTTTGGTTATCGATGCAAAAAGCAGTGATAATAGCGAGTCCAGATCTTTGAGAATAACGGTTAGGTCGAATGTCTGAGTATCTGGTTTATTTTCGTGGTGTTTCGAGGATAAAGCAGAGATTGCAGCAGTGCATGTATCGTATGCACACGTAAGAGCTACAATTGCTGTATAATACCGTCAGATCGTTTGTTCTACTATGATCTTTGCACTTTACCTTTCTGCTTGTCGGTCATTTTCGAAGAGGTACCCTGATGCTTAGTCATCATTACACTCTAATTTTCTTGCGTGTTCCGATCGGGCTTTGCCTTTCCACCAACCACTTCCGTTGCCGCATGTCCATGCACTTGTTGGTGAGTTTCCTATGTTATATCACTTCATGTTGATCTTTTTACTATACTTTCTGACATTCATATCACTAGTTCTCGGGCGCACTGCGAGCTCCATTCGCAGGACGCCCAGAGGCTCTGAGATGCTGTTCCCAATTCCGTTCTCTTTCCAATCTTTTTTCAGTAACATCTTCAAGAAACATCATATATCCCCCACGGGCAGCATTTGCACCACACTCTAATAGATCAATACCATGGCCGCAGCCACATACTCATAGGCATTTGTCGCTTGGGTCGATATTCTCCTCAAAGCTTAATCCCACACCACCACCCGCAATTGTTGCGAATGTTAGCCGGCTTGAAGCGGATGCCGATGGCAACCCCGCAGATTTATCGAAACAAATTGCTTTGTTCCAAGCACTAGTAGATAGTCAAATTAAGGCCGGTTATGATATCGTCATACGTCGTTGGGAGCGAATGTGTGAATTCGTATGTTCTCCACGTCATAGTTCCCGAAGACTTCGCTAACTTGTGGATAGAACCCCTCGTCTCCACTTTTACATTCAGATCCAGCCTTTCAACTTTATCTCACATCCTTGGTCAAATCTGGTCTGGACTCATCGGTTAATTCTGCAGTACGCAGACGTGAATCACTCCTGAGTGCTTCTGCGGGTGCTCCGCCCCTGAAGTCCACAGAACCTTCACCAACTACTCCACAGGACACAGTTGACACAATTTCGCCCGCACAAGCCCCCGCTGCCCCTTCAGCAGCGTCCCCTGTAGCAAGCTCCAACAGCCAGCAGATTGCTGATGCGGTACTGTCAGGCCAGACCAAGGATACCTTAAGTTCCGCTGGTGCAGCGGCACAAAGTTCCGACATGGCTAAGTTCGCTTCAGCATTAAGTAGTGGTAGTGGAGTGAGCGGCAACCCAATCCACGTTACTATTAGCGAACGTGAGTGTTGCATCAAGATATACTATTCATAGTTGCCTGAGCGTTATCCGAACTCCAGCCAAATCTAACATTTTCCTCCGGCTTGTTCGTTTCCTGACGTTGACCGCAGTGGGGTGTTTCTGTGAGTCGACGAAATTTTCAATTTGTGTTCAACTGATCACTATGTTTCATAGTTGGCTTGGTTCTTCTATCTGTACTCTTAGAAAACTCAGGTCTTTTGAAGGCCCCATCACGGAAAACACAGTTTGAGCCGCTGCAACAGAAAACTGTTAGATTTAGCGACGTCCATGGCGTGGATGAAGTGAAAGAAGTGCGTCTATAATCATACCTCATTTGCATTACTAAGCACCAACTACCAGGAATTGCGAGACGTTGTTGAATTCTTAAAAGACCCAACGATTTTTGCTTCTTTAGGCGGTAAACTGCCTAAAGGAATCCTCCTCACCGGACCCCCAGGTACTGGGAAAACGATGCTTGCCCGTGCTATTGCAGGAGAAGCTGGAGTTCCATTTTTCTTCGCTTCAGGATCCGAATTTGAGGAGATGTTTGTCGGGGTTGGCGCCAAACGCGTGCGCGAGTTGTTTGCTAATGCACGTAAAAAACAACCCGCCATCATCTTCATCGACGAACTAGATGCTGTTGGTGGGAAGCGGAGCAATCGTGACCAACACTACATGAAACAAACTCTTAATCAGCTGCTAGTCGAGATGGACGGATTTTTGCAAAGCGAAGGAATTATAGTGGTTGCTGCTACTAATTTCCCGGAAAGTCTAGATCAGTAAGCCCGATGATTTTACTACAGCAAAGCTGTCTGACCGATGGGACGAACGTATAGCGCTCTCACTCGGCCAGGTCGTTTTGATAGAATCATCGCCGTTCCCCTACCAGATGTTCGCGGCCGCATTCAACTTCTGCGACATTTCATGACGTCAGTGGTAACTAGTCCAGGTAAATCTCGTCAATATTTCTGGAGTAATGCAATGGTTTATGAGTTTGTAGTCGTCGACCCCATGCTACTAGCGCGGGGTACACCGGGATTCTCGGGTGCAGAGTTACAAAATATGGTCAAGTGAGCCCGGAATTATGTAACGTGTGTTGTTTGCTGGGTCTAATGCCATGCACCGCGCTAGTCTCGCAGCGATCCAGGCATCAAAGGAGGGTTTCGGCGAAGTGACATTAAAGCACTTCGAATGGGCCAAGGTAAATAGCAATATTCGCTAACGTTGCAAGATAAAGGACTCACAAAATTACCTTGATACAGGACCGTATCATTTTGGGAGCCGAACGGAAAAGCGCATACATCGACGAAAAGAATAAACTAATGACAGCCTATCATGAGGTGAGTAGGCGTTCTAACCCGATCTGTTACCTATCCGAACAACATTGATCATTGGCCTTGCTGATCCGTGATAAATACAGGGCGGACATGCCTTGGCGGCTCTCTATACAGTAGGCGCCATGCCACTTCACAAAGTCACCTGTGTTCCTCGTGGTCATGCTCTTGGTGTTGTATGTGTGCCTATATCTTATCGACGCAATCTGGGGTTGCTTATCAATCTGGCATAGACTTCGCAATTACCCGAGAACGACCGAGTCTCTGTGTCGCAGAAAGAATATCTAGCAACCATTGATGTGTGCATGGGTGGTCGAGTAGCCGAGGAAATTGGTGAGCTCTTGGATGGCTATTTCAAATAAACCAGAATCCCTCAACCTGGTTGTTTAGTCTATGGAACTGATGGAGTGACAAGTGGGGCTTCATCTGACCTTCAACATGCAACACGTACGGCGTCTGCCATGGTCAAGGTAAGATTTATCACGTTATGCAACCTCACTGCGCTGATGAGGCGAGTACCTTGATCCCTTTACTGTATGTAGAAATGGGGTTTCTCAGATAAAATCGGTCCCGTGTACTACAGCGATCAAGATGAGGCCATAAGTCCTGCAACGAGGGAGAAAATCGATAGCGAAGTTACGAAGTACGTATTGGGGGACCCTGTTTATCCGAATATCCATCACGGTCATCGGGTATTTACAAAGACGGCACAGCTGTTTAAAGGATAATCTTCCTTCCAATTCCTCACCGTTCTTATTTCACATGACGGGTTGAAGTGATCGCTAACGTACGCTTGTATTGCAGACTTCTTCAAGCTGGAGAAGCTCGAGTAATGAAACTTCTTCATGAGAAAGAAGAAGAATTGCATAGAGTTTGTTCTTTTCACTCCTAAGTATTCATCGCCATTTGCCGACCATGATTCCTGTTACAGCTGGCACATGCGCTTGTAGAGCATGAAACATTGGACGCAGATGAGGTTCGCAAGGTCATCAAAGGCGAGCCGATACGGACCGTGGAGCAAAAAATTGTGGAGGAAAAAGACCGTCCTGAAAAAGCGGAGAATTTGCCCGTGATATCATGAAATCCAATGCATCGATCTTTTATTCAGCATATAGATTGGGTCGAAAAGTGGGACATATAATGCATATACTTGTAAATATAAATTAACAGCCATTCTTTGAAAGTTAGACTTGGAAACGGTAACAATCGTAGGCTGGGGTGAGTATATCTAGCCAACCAAACTCTCCGCTCTAATCGCGAACCCTTGGATATCGCAATCAGTCACATTGAGCAACAGCCTGGGCTGATCGCTTTTTAGCTCAGGCATACCCAAGCCATCGTTTTTGCTTTTCATATTCCGCTGCGCCTTCGTGGTATCCGTGGCAGATGAGTGAGGACTCCTTTTTTCAATTTTTCAATTGAACACGGGTGTATATGCCATTATGTTCAAGGAGCGTTCTGGTGGATGATAATATTTGCCATGCAAAAGGGCCAGTACACATGATCAGGGAACTCGGTACAGAGTAATGGTTTTCTCAAGAAATACCCACCACACTGATAATATTGATGGTTCATCAATGTACGGAGCTGATATGAATATTTCCCTCCACCTTTCCACTGGCAAAAACCGCATCCTTGTCCCAATCTTACACGAACTCACACGTTTACCCCCAAGTTACATGTGGATTACGGCGAGTGATCGTGATGCTGACAGAGTATTGTGCAAGCACTGCAAGGTGACCACGAAAGAGGTACGTAACAATGGTTCATCTATGTGCGAGGACACTATCCAAATTACGAGTCAATGATACGTTGCTAGGTTTTTTCTGACAGATCATAGGTCCGTCAGAACACTCCGGAAAAGAGAGGCTTGGCCACCACAGCTGAAAATGTAAGAACGGCTCAGATTGGTATTATCACCGAAAATAAATCCTACCGCTCCAACACGAAGATTGACGAAAGGGCCATGTTTAAATGTTATTTCAGACTTCGCAAACACGGAACTCAAGGGACTTGTCGTTCAAAGGTGCTGCGGTCATACTGATTTGTACAGTACAGGACTAGTAGGCCAAGTTGTTTTGCTTGCTATTCTCTCCGTGGATCTACAAAAACCCGTTTTCCGCGGCGCCGCAATGGAAGGGTCATGTATATTTGACGGATATTAATGTGTGCTTCGTGTCGTTCAGGTCCAGATCATCAAGGGGCATAGAATTCTAGGTACAATCCGTCCGTGAGTTTCTATTGCGTCAAGCAGTTGCTGGAAAGGCGACTGTGTTGTCCATTAAATCGCTGCACCCTTTCCATTTAGGCAATGCGGTTGTTTTGTCCTTGCCAATTGAGATACGCGAACGGAAATTTCTGGTGCGTTGCTTACCATGCGTGGCGCATTTAACACTCATATTTTGTTTGAAATGTAGCGAGGATAAGCTAGTGATTACCGGATGTTTGATGTTGTGCAATGACTCTCGAAATATCTTTTGGACATCGGCGATGTACTGGTTAGCTTATATCAGAGGTCAACGACAGCAGAAAATAATTTCAGGATAACATAGTCTGGATAGATTCGTAAGTGTCACCAATTTTTTCTGGTCCAGAACATCTTTGATGCGTGCATGACGCATAGGTGATGTGTGTTCTGGTTTTCCCGGAATATTGGTAGTTAAGACATAGGGGTCCTGGATTTGCATCGTATTCGCCAAGTACCAGACTCATACCAAACTCGCTTGAAACCTGGGCTGACGACGGGAGCATATGGACAGTTCATCAGCCCTGAGTGCCACAGATATCCTGGACTGAATGGCAATTTACTCAAGCCCTTAGGGGACCAGAGAATTTAAAGACTCCATACGTATACCATCCGAATCCAGCTTCAAGTCCTGAACGTTTAGCGATTGCGTTTTGGGCCAAACAGCAACTACAACTATTTGAAACTTGGAATTTCCTGAATGCCGATGGGCCATCGACCATCCTCCATTTTGGATACTTATCAAAGTTTGATACGTGCGTGAACCGCATGCAACTCTTGTGGAATATTTTACTGCAATAAGTAATCTCTGACGGTTTGCGGCTATGAATGTGCATGATAAAATACACGAGAGCCGGACGGGTTATCTGATTAGTCCTTGTAAATTATGTCCGTGTGGGTGGATGACGTTCATCAAAAAGGCGGAATGCCTTGCTGATGCGTTCTATCTGAAGACGATGCCCAATAAAATCCCAAATCGATGAATTATCCAGATTTATTTTTGGGGTGGAAGGACCGATTTTCGCGAACGTTCTGACATAGACATACTCGCACGCGGAAAGGCGGCCATGGTGCTGTCATCTGACAAGAACGTGAGTGGAAATGATATTTTCGTCAGTAGCAAGACAAGGCGAGCGAGGATGGAGGGTATAATTGGAGTCATTAGGAGGTTATAAAGATATATTCACCGAACAAGCTTGAAGGACAAAATATGGTGACCTTCGTCGAAGCCTTGACGAATTCCGTTGTGGCGTAACAGAGCGGAGCGGTCATAGACCGACATTCTGGATCTCGATCGGGTGTTCAATGATCACTGAGAAGGCTTTACAACTCCTTCTAAGGAACAAAGGTGCAACTAAACTGAGAGCAACGAGGCAATGACCTGGTGCAAAAGCGCTTATCAGTTCTGTATGCAGATTGCTCTGTGAAAATAGCTGCAACTTCAGGTTACCGTAAAGGAGGATGAACAACCCAACCTTAACAATATTTCATGGATGGTGCCGACTCGGAATAATGAGTCCCAAAGGGGCATGTGCTATCTGGTCAATGTATTGTCAACAGTACTATGAGATTCACTCACCCCCCCAGTCCCGCAGCTGGCCGAGTCTCTGTGAAAGCAGGGCTACGCAAATACAGCCGCACCGACGGGATGCAAGAGAGATGTGTATTGGTACTATCAGCCCTCGGTGCTTTCGAAGGCATCGCGATTTTTTTTATCCCACCGTGCAATTTGCCTGATACGGCCAGCTGTCATATGTAAAAAAAGGTGATGATGTGCTTACGATACGATTCAAAGCTGCCGGGTGATCGATGTGATGGATACCTTTGAGAAACAAATCAAAGGCGGCTTGAAAGCTGGTAACATAGTTAAACGCGTCCATGGTGGTCAGTGACTCCGATGCAAGAAAGAGTTGAAAGCTCAGTGGATACTATAAATGACTGATCTACTGAGACTTCGAAAAAGAAGAACTTTCGGCAAGATTGTGCCTTCTTACGTTCCGTGGGATGTGAATCCGAAAGTTTGTTAGGACCAATCTGTGGGGCAACAGTTGCCTGGCTGGCGTGTCCCTGGAAGGGTGCATTGCCTTGAGGTTTCAGCCCATATGCAACCCCGTCGATCAATGTATTCGGCTCTGGTCATAGGATGACTCGTTTACTCATGGTCACACAGAAAACCCTCCACGCACTTGTACTTTTTCGCTCAGCACCAGATAAAGACCTTTCCCGTGCTGCAAAAGAAAGTCAACACGGCACCTAGCGGAGCTTGGCCGTAATATTACATTATACTTGGGCGTATTTTCGGCTTAAAAAGCAGACCAGCGCTGTTTTTTTCCAACGAGGACCCTACCTATAACATCGCATTGCAGCCCTCGTCGTGGTCAACCAGCGATACAGAGGTGAGCACAATTCAGTGCCGGCGGTAGACAGATCTCACGAACTTGAATGCAGTGCTGGCAGCATCATTTGAACTCAAAACGTTGTTTCTAGTCCTCGATATTAGTCTTCTCCTACCTCCGCCGACGACACAGTAGGACCTTTTTGTGGTCAATTCGCCTCATCATTCACTGAAATAGATTCTGTCATCACCTTCTAGATGTGTCACCGTTTACTACAATTCTCCAAGTCCACGACTTGTGGCCATTTGACTTTCATTCGAGACATGACCATCGATTGTCACAAGGAAGACTGCCACCTCAGTGGGGCACATCCTGCTTCTTGTGGATCACAGATGCCTTGTAATTGCCGCAGATATTATGGGTCCGTGTCCCACATTCGTGTGCTTTCCGCGAAGGTTGACGTGTCATGCCATTGCCTTCCTCTAGCCAGCCCCAGCGTCTCGTTACCCAGGAAGTGAGTGTTCTCAATATAGATTGTGATCGGAAAAGCTGATCCGTGGCTCTGATCCGCTCTCGAAAGGCCCCGGGAAAATGCGTTCAGTGTCCACCGTCACCTTGACCCCGCCGTAATTGTCTCTTTTCAGAGTCATTGGTTCGCCTGCGTTATCACCTCTCACTCACTTCAATTTATAACGGACAGTCAGCATCAATTGTACATGCCAATTCTATATCTATATTGATCACACATGTATATAATGTTCTCATCTCATTCTTGTATCTTTTCTAAGAAAAGCATCAGGTGATATAGAAGCAAGGCTATAAAGATATCAGGATAACCCCGAGTCCACCAGCATATCATCATCAATGCCTCCATCCCCATAGTCGTCTTCGTATGTTTCGTTCTTATCTGCCTGCTGCTGCTCGGATAAGATTGCTTGTTCCTTCTGCTTGGCTTGCACCTTCTCGATGTCTTCCAAGGTCCACAGAGATATACCAGTCTGGTTCTCATTTGGATTCTGTGATATCGTCCGCATGAAGAGTTTCGATAAAGTCAAAGCCATATCCGTGGATAAATTGGACGCGACCTCCGTGATATATTGGTTTATCCATCGGGGCAATTTCGCTCGTTTATCTGCTCGTGCGAAACGCTATGGTAATATGGCTGTTAATATCAATTGGAAACAGACTCCTGATTACGCACTTTGTCGGCGAACACCATCAGCCCCCAATCTGTCTTACCTCGCAATACACGCCCAACACACTGAGCTGCATTCCGCATCGCATCGAATCCGAGGAACTCTGATTCACGTATCCGGTAAGCATCTCGCAGGTATTCAAGGCGAGCTTTCAGAATCCGACTTTCAGTATATTGGTATGGCACTCTGATCATGTTTGAGCAAAAGGGAAACAGCGCAGCACTTCATCTAACGCACCCGAACATGATCACAGCGCGTCCGTAATTGTGATCAAAATCGATTCCTTCTGATACTTTGCCTCGCGCGACAGACAATAGCACAGCACCCCGTCCGTTATCACAAGCCTGATGAAGTTAGCAAATGTGCGCTGGGACGACACGAGAGACCGTACCCGACGATAATTCTCGAGGGCTATACTAGTTTCGTTTGCATCCGGAGTTTCGACAAATATGAGTTTATTCTTCCAAACTTCGTTCAGAATACCCTGTTTCATCGATAAATATGCCGAAACCAAGTAACTCGGGAGTGTTACACCTACCATGTCATTCCAAGCTGCTACGATAGACTCCATGTAAAGATAACTTGGGAAGAACGCGACTATGCCATCCGGTACAATTTTGCTGTACTCAATAAGGATACTGCCAAAATTTCGGACCACAGCTGGGTCATTTCTGACCTCAAATCGCGAGCTGATAGCGACTTGGTCACTTCCACGAGTGATGACCTACACCACTATAAGACCAATGATACAGAAGGGTGGCATAGATAACCTACCAATGGGAGGAACGCGTTTCGGGTAAGCGTCATGGGATAAGTCTCTTGCACAACGGGGGTGAACTGAAGCATCTTTGGATACATATCTAATGGAGATATCGTCCCAGAAGTGATCACAACACTGCTAAAGTGCTCAAAGACAGGTTTGATCGCTAAAGAAGGGTCAAGGCAACTGGATAATACACTAGGTGAACGCTCTTAACAACCGAGGAAGCACGCACGTGAAGTGAAACACAGGATTTGGCACAGTTGCATTGTCTGTCTCAAAAGGCTCCAGGATAAGCAAGAAGCCTGTGCAAATGTTGAGAAAGAGTGTGCAAGCAAAAAAATTCCGATTATACCTTTCTCGTAAGTTGCAACCAAGGTAGCGAAACTGGCGACTTTCTGCAGTGAAGCATGTTCGTCCAAGCGTGTGAGGTTCAGTGTGCGAATCATCGATTGTAATCGTTCCGCACAAAATCTAAGATAAGAATTAGAAGTAGACAGATATCGATGATGCCCTCGAATTTACCGTAACGGTCGCCGCTCGATGTACGTGATGTCTTTCAGATGTTGTAAAAAGGATAGAGGAGTTTCCGCTACCACATGCAAAACACGCATTCGAGTCTAATTTAAATTTTAGAAAACAGAGTGGATGCAATCTCGATGGCTACAAACTTTGAGATATTCAACAAATCGTTTCAAGAACGCGACAAAATGTTCAGCTTTTCGAATATTACCAGGTATGGCTTCGTTTAGAAGATCGTCTGGCAAGACTATAGAGTAGTTCAGTAAAGAATGCAGAATTAAGGGATGGAATGACCTGGATTTGCCATGAAACTATCTTCTTCGGGGGATTCGACCGACTCTTGCAGGCCCTCGACTAGCTTTGCATACTCGTCTTGCAGTTTGGCAGCATCTGTTTTCTTGATCCTGAAATTGCTTCATGTGGTGAAAAGCTTTTCATGTGGCAAAGTGCTTACTCTTCGATTTTCTCGCCGAGCTTGACGACGCTTCGTGAAGCCGAATCAAGCATCGGTCGAGTGAGATCGATGCTCAGCGACTCGATACAAACATTGTCTGATATAATTCACATTCTGACCTGTGTAAATAGAGTTTTGAGGCTTACCTATATTGTGAGCTTCGTCAAAAACAACGATAGCATCTTTGGAAAGTTCCTTTGAAACTTGATCCGCTACTTTAGGATCAAGGAGATAATGGAACGAGTATATAATAACGTCCACGAAAGGCATCTGTGAATCTCATAAAACGGAATACGAAAGAGCCACGTCGGAACTTACCATACGGCGTACTGTAAAGTACGGGCATATTCCATTGTCGCGACCATATTGAAGCACGTCTGCTAGAGTCCATATTCCGGCGGGTAGGATACTGGCAGGTTCCAATTTCCCAAGTTTCTGGTCAAGCAGAGTTGTTGAAAGCGCATCCTGTAGACTCATGTTGACGACGAACCTCGTGCCAGTCACATAAGTCAACTGAACCGGGATTCTCGCGACCCTTTTCACAAGCTGCTGAATTTGTAAGGTCTCGACATCGGGCGTCAACCACTTTTCCCTTCTTCTCCTTTGATACCTGTAAAATCAGATATAATCAACAGCTGATAGAGGAAACCCCGAGAACAGAAAGCGCACCTCTGGGTTGATACACAGATTTTTCCGACTAGTGAGGCCCAAGCCCATAAAAGACTCTTCTTTCACTTTTTGTTCTGGTGATTCCGCGCAGGATATTCGGTATGCCATCAATCTCTTCAGTTCCGCCAGTGCCTTTTCGATTTCGGGTACTGTTCGTGAGCAATATATTAGTTTTCGACGGGTAGGATAAAACTGAACATAAACAGAGTCAGAATTGCAACATCACCAAGCCATAACTATATGTACTTGCTGGTAGGAGACAATCAAAGACAAGAGAGAGACCGTTTTTCCTGTCCCTGAAGGCATTTCAAGCACACAGTGCCCCTGAGTCTTCAAATGAGCTCAAATGACATTCTATCCATGAAACTACATACCGTTGCATCCAGTGTTCGCTTGAGGTCGCACATGTAGGCATATTGTTCTGTCAACATCGTCAGAACAATGCACGGGCGAGCAAGTCTTACTACCAACCGGGATATATTCGATCATAAGGAAAGATTATCTGGAATGGAATAATTGTGAACAGATTTTCAGCAATTGTCATATCAAGAAGTATAGGAAAGTCACGAACAGGTAGATTGTCGATAAAAAACTTCATTTTGGAGATTAAAACAGAGTGCAGCTTCGAAACAACGTCAGGCTTGCCTGCAGCTCTAACACGAGATGTAACGCGTACTACTGTCACACTGTCACGTGTCGATAGCGTGTCACAAAACCCCTGACAATGACGGCAAACTTGTGAGAAAAATCTCCAATAGAAATACTGGTTAAAGTGTCTGGGGGTTACAGTTCACGATAAATACAATGGAAGGAATTGTTTAAAATGACTCTAAATCGTATCTATACGAGTCATTATACAAGAAAATATTCAAAATTGTCTGTACATCTTCCATATCGTTCACTCATGCTCAAGGACGCAGGCCGAAAAAACCACTAATTGGCTGCTGCGATCTGCTGAACGGCGTTTCCAAGAACTTGTTGTACCTGGCCATCAGTCGCACTATCCCGAAATTCCTAGTAAGCAACTGCGCGAAAATAAAATAGGGCCACTGCTTACGGTGAGGTAGAGTATCCATCATTAGGAGATTCTCCTGTTGTATCAGGCGAGGTGGTCTCGCCAGTGGAGGATGAGCCGGAAGACTCTCCGGTAGTATCAGGGCTAATCATTGTTCCGGTGACAGCGGTCAAGTTGGATTGACCCCACTGTGTTGCCATCTCAGTGGATTTATCTAACGACATTTATAGGAAGACTAACCTGATATTGTATAATACCGTTCAATCCGGCGGCGATACCAGCTAGCGGTATGATGACCGTCAGTCAATTCGATATATATATATTTGGGGATGAAACGTACTGTTCAGCCAAGTCGTGTAGGCACTGGCCTGTTGCTGATCGGTAACGCCATACGTCGAATTTGCTGTGGCTGTTGCTTGAGCTACAGTATTTCATCTCAGTAATGTACTATATAGATAAAAAAAAATGTGGAATATTACTCGGTGCTGGACCATATGGCGCAGTGGTCATATTGAACGGAATGAAGTAGGGAGCATTTTCTTGGGTGACCAGACCGAATCCTGTGAGTGTGACAGGTTTTCCGACACTGTACACCGAAGGAAACTTAGACATTGGCACTGATAGTATAAGTGCACTTACGCTGCCGAGGACTGTGCTTGAGAGTTGATCCAGGTATTACCTTCACTGACGACTTGATCGAACGGCGATAAGTTTTGATCCAGAGGACCGTAGGATTGTTGGTCTGGGAAGAATTGGAACGTGCCGAAGCCGATTTCCGGGATGTTCAAAATATCTTGACTATCAACGCCATACGAGCCGTCAAAAGCAGATCCCACGTCCTGACTGTCTTGACGCCTTTCAGCTAAGGAAAATAAAACGGCGAGCGTCAAGATAACAGCGAAGAATGCGGAGTGATGCTGCAAGTACCAGTAGATACCCATCGGCCTCTAATTCGGATACCGTTTTCTATTAATGTTCCGGCGCGTTTACTCGCTTCCCTGTTGAGCCTTCTAGCTTCCTCGCGGTCCCTAAGGAGCTTCTCCTTGGTGAAAGGCTTTGGCGCACTGCGGCGCTTCTTTCCCGGTGCTGGGGATGCCGATGGTGCTGGAGGGGGAGGTGCTGGATTGAGTGGGTACAGTTTAGGACAGTCCATGCACATAAAGCCTGAATTGCTTTTGGGATGTGAGTGATACATATAATATTTATCCAGATGGGTTACATACCCAGACGAAACAAGATGGTTTGGATCGATAGTTTTAACATATGCAGCCACCGTTGCATGCCATGTGGTGATTGTTTCCGTTGTACATTCAGAGCTTGAAGGCAAGGTGGAGTTACATCTAGCAGAATCCCCGTTACCAAAATATTCGGGGTCGAAATTGAAAAGCATACCTAGGATCGTTCGCGAGCTCCCAGCTAAATACTGAAGTGCGATTTACGTAGCGTTGAACAACTTGTTTCGTGTAATTCATGAATGAGTTAAGAATGGTCTCATTAGTGTAAAACTGATCGTGTGTGTCGAATCCGAATTGGCGAACATAGAGGTCCATGCCACCTAGAAAATATCGCTAAGATATTGTGAAATGTAGATTGAAAGGGGGTTACAAACCATAGTCGTTAGATAGGTAATTTCGTGGAAGAGAATTGTTCGTTCCGAGGGTGATATCGCGAGTAAACAAGCTGCTATTGATGGGCGCGATTATATTGTTCAGCAGGGGGAGCGGATACCAGTTGTTCGTGAGTGATAAAATGACGTATAAGCCTTGCTGTTCGGCCATTTCGATGACGGTGTCTAGCTTTTGGAGACCATTGGGACCCTCATTAACGGTTGTTGTTCCGTTCTGAATCAGTTGGAACCATGTGCCGTTTGTGGGAATAGTATCAACGTCTAATTTTCGAGGTCAGTATGACATATGATTAACAAGAGTCACCGCCCAACCATTGAATGCCCAAACCCTGATGACTTTGATTCCTATTGCCGAAATGTTTCCCAGTGTATACCAGATATCTTCGTTGGTATTCAATGCGGGCAGCCAATACAAATCAGTACCAATGTACTTGAATGTGCTAAAGGGAACATCGCATCAGACTATACGCTTATAATGACATGTGTGTCAATCAGCGTACCTGCCGTTTACGACAAAATCGGGGCCATCAGTGCAGACGAAAGAAGTAGACTCTCGTTTTTGGACAGTTTTTGAAGGTGTCGCGAGTGTTGCCGATACCGCAACAGCAAAAACGAGACAATGAAGCCAGGAAAACAAATTCATGGCAGCGTCTACGCTTGCAATGGGAAGGGGTGGTAGGAATGGCTAGGAAGCATTCTCCTTCATCCACGCCCTATAAGTAGGATGTGCGGCAAGTGACTTGCACCGGTCTTCTAGGCGTGCCTGGTCGAAGGGCGAGGAAAGCGCTGTTTGATCAATGGAAACATGTGGTCCGGGATGTCTCCGGGCGCTCTATGAGGGGGCATCAGTATGAAACGCTCCTTTTTCATAAGCTACCGGTGAACTTCAGCAAGGTTCTATTAGGTATAGTGAGATGGCAATGTCAGCTTCTGGGGTATAAAATGCATCATACCTGAATCGATCCACCCACAAAAGCACAGAGATTGAAACAATCTGGTGGGAACAATTGATAGAGACGCTCAGCTCGAACCTTTTTGGCGAACATTGCGTCTTTGGTCTGATGAGTTCTTTGATCGATCTCCATATGCTTGGGCTGTTGTTGAGAAAAGACCGAACCAGTGTTACTGTTTGAACCAAATCACACTTCTATCAACCACCCCCCGCCCCCACAACTCCAAGTAAATCCAAACACATGTCATTGCTGTCACTGACGAAGATACTTAGTCGCTGAGGGAAACATTGCGGGACGCACACTCAGTGCGATATGCTATAGGGATCTTCCGATTGATGTGGACGATAATACCACAATCCTGGAGGCTTCGAAGTTCGCGCATGTTCAAATATACACGATATCATGGTCACGGCCACCCCATCCGCTTCCGAATAGTTCAAATTCAAAATTAGCGGATTAATTAAATCACGTGTCGTCACCCGTGACTTGCCGCAAACGTGTTGTAACTTCGTAGTCTCGTAGTACTCAACTACGCCTTCATATCCGGCTACTTATTCTTCTATAACGCGAGGTGAATTGGTTCGAGGTCAGGTCCGCTTACTTTCACTATCAACTTCTGTGGGCCCTTGAGCGTTATATTTGGATTGGGATCTAACATTTTCCATAAAAAATCTGCTACATCTTAAACGCTCCTGTGACAGATGTACAAGGCGTGTGCGAGGCTACATTCCCGGTCACATCGTTCTGTACCACTCGTTTCACCATGCATCCATCGACGTTACCAATCCCAACAACCGCCGGCTCCTCCTAAGTCGTCATTGTGGAGGAAAGATACAGATGAGAACCAACCCGCTGTGCTCATCGAAGATCACTTCACCAGATCCACCATGTTTACGTTCAACTTCTTCAAACGCCTTGTGAAATACTCGTTTGTGGGCATATTTACACTGGGCGTCACAGGATGGACAGCATTCGAGGGTGTCCATATGTGGGTGGAGAAAATGGAGCTTGCGCCTGACCGAGACAGTGAGGTTCGGCAGTGGGAATGGGATGCCGACGGTGAAAAATGGACGGGCGGAGGGCTCGGGGGAACAGATCCTGGTCTGGGCTTCAAAGGCCGACACGCCGTTCGTAGTTCGTGGATCGCCCAAAATTGGGGAACAGGTTCGGGTGAAAGCGTCATTACCCCCAGCACACGAGGCTCCCAGGGCGGACTCAATGTTGTCGAGACCCGGCTGGAAATTGCACAAAATTTCTTGTCCGTAGCCCTCAATATTGCAGTAAGCAAGATGCAAGATGGTAAACTCCGTCCCGGAACAATTGGCGAACTGCTTTACCGCCGTGGTGCCATACTGGAACGGATGGGAACTGCAGATGCGCTTTGCGAAGCTCGATCTCAGTATGAACGCGTGTGGGCTGGACTTCCTGGAAAAGGCATTGACACAGCACGCACCGCATTGAAGCTGGGAGACCTGAACTATAGACTTGGGGATACCGAAGATGCACTCGCGTGGTGGAAACGAACTTTGCAACTGACTCAGGGCAGTTCGACTCAAGACACCTCGGGGTTCCCGATACCGCAAACAGTACCTTCATCCCCATCGGCTCAGCGCACTATTGCTTCTGCTTTAGTCTCAGTATCCGCTTACTATGCGACCTCCAATCAGCTTAAAGAGGCGCGGGCGGTACAAGAGAGTGCTCTCGACTTCCTACGATCTATTCCGTCACCATCCAGCCTAACAGCAGCGTCGCCCCCTCAAGCGCTCCATGCCCTCTATCTTTTACATCGTTCCTCGCTTCTTTCCATCCACTTGGCCGAGGTACTTTATGCCCTGCGCTCTGCACCACAAACGTCGGTACAATGGCTCACTCGCGCGGCCGAGTCATCGGAACGTGTCGCATTGGCGCTTACAGGCCTGCCGTTTACACATCCTGATGCCACTGTGTCCAAAATACCACACCCGCCTGCGTCCGAAGCCTCCCTTATCCCAGTTTTTACCAAATCAACTGCAATGAAGAAACCTGCAACGAGCCTTCTGAGAGACGCTCGGCGTACTGCGGCGGAGGCATGGAATCTGTTAGGCCTCCTGAGAGAAGGGGACAAAGACAATGGTATGGAGAAAGCGCTCGAGTGCTATGAGCGGGCATTGGGCTGGGCAGGAGTCGCAGCGAATCCCGCAAAGGGGGGTGGAGAAGCTGGGGAGGGAACTTCCGAAAAGGAGTGGAAGGTATTGTGGGGAAATTATGTCCGTGCACGCGAGGCGACGCGTAATCCAAAAAGCAGTAATTGAGTGGGTCCCAGTGTTGGGTTCTGTCCGTTTGATTCTCGTCCATATGGTGCTACCGCTCTAGACATGGACAAGGGGACAGCATACATACTAATCTAATGTGATTTATGAAACTTCGAGCAAACTCGGGCCCCGTGAACAGCGTGAAAACAGGAAACATTACATGTGTTATGTACGATAATTAATTATAATTGACGCGTCGAGGTAATTATCACGTGTGTCTTTGACTTTTCTTCCAGACTGATGCTTTTAACGATCTGCAATCCATATGGCGGCATTCACAGGCTCCGAACCGGTTTCAGTCGTGTCCTCAGATCACAATCTTATCGAAGTCCTGCATCTTCTTTCCCTACCATATCCAAACCATTTAACTACTCAACTTCTGCAACAATGACTTCTAACCTTGCCGCTGAGCGTTTCCTCGCTGACAAGGTTCCTCCGATCTGTCGTGTTGAAGTTGCCAATGCATTCAGACAGCTAACGTATGTTTTCTGTCTCTTTGTCCAGGTTCTCATCTGATCTGCAAGTGTAGCTTGAAAGAGCAAAAATATGCTCACTACGTTGGCCAGGCTGCATGGGCAGGGTCTCGCATTATCCAGGATCAATGGACAGCACAAGCTCAGCAGCTATATGATCTTATAATCCTTGTCTTTAGCTCCCAAGGCAAGCTGGCAGACATCGATGCCCTGCACAAGGAGTCTGGCCTCTCCTCGGAAGAATTTGAGGATGTTCTACAGTATAGTTCCCAGGTGAGCACCTCTACATTCCGAAGATAATAATCGCTTACAATGGTGTATCAAGGTTCTCCACAATTTGGTCAACTACAAGAGTTTTGGCTTTACGAAGATTGTTCCTCGTTTGCCCAAAGAGAAATTTGCCAAAGTTGTGGAAAAATCTGCGAATGCTGCCAACGCGATTCCACTGTGGAATGAGGTATGACCCATAGTACCATCAGGAAGCCAACGAGGAATAATGCATGTTCTCCCAGCTGAAAGAGCACATTTACGCAGTTTCCCCTGAAAATTCTTTGTTCATTGGGAAGCGCAGTGAAGGTCACATATCGAACTACTATCTCGGAGAAATCATTACAGATGAGGAAGTTGCTGCTGTTCAACTTGCAGCTGAGGCTATTGGTGTTGATGTACTGAACACACGGTCCGTTCAATCGGGTCTCTAATGTCTTGATGCTCATGCTGCACCTATAGGGTTCGCAAGAACGGCCCAGGAGACTTCACACTTCTCGTCGCATCCGTCAATAAGCAAGAGTCAAAGCTCCATGATCTCAGTATTCAGGGAACCACAGCCAAGCTTACAGTTGAATATGGCGATTTCTCAGAGGCACTAGCGAAGGCTGTTGCTGCTCTTCATGAGGTCAAGACTATCACTCGCTGTTTTCCATTGCATGTGTTTGACATCTATTTTTAGGCAAAGAAATACACCGCTAATGATACACAAACCGCCATGCTAGAGGGATACATCAAATCGTAAGCTATTCCAATATATCCTCAGGATGTCGCTAATCTCCATTGTTGGCAAGGTTTGAAACTGGATCAATTCAAGATCACAAAGATGCTTCGACTCACTGGGTCAAGGACATCGGTCCAGTCGTTGAGAGTTACCTTGGTTTTATCGAGACTTACGTCGACCCTTATGGCGGACGGGCTGAGTGGGAAGGTATGTCAACATGATTATCTTGATATTTTTCTCCTTATTGCTCATTGGAACGTAGGCTTTACCGCCATCGTCAACAAGGAACTCAGCGCCAAATACGATATCCTTGTGAACGGCGCTCCTGAGCTCATCAAAATATTGCCATGGGGACCGGACTTTGAAGTCGACGTCTTCAGAAAACCTGACTTTACCGCACTTGAGATCGTTAACTTTGCTACCGGAGGTAAGTGCCACAATTCCAGGTAGCTTCAGGATGGCTGAGCTTTGCGAATAGGAATCCCTGCTGGAATCAATGTATGTGTCACTTTTCAGTTATGGTCTCAGGATATGAGCTGATAGCTGTGTATATGGACAGATCCCTGTGTGTCTCATTCGCACATTAAATCTGTTCATACTGACAGTACTTCATTAAGAACTACTATGATATCCGAGAGTCAACTGGCTTTAAAAATGTCTCCCTGGCTGTGAGTGTTGTCGTAAGGCCTTGAAGTTGAAGTTGACTCAAAATTGACATTTATTGAAACCTCCAGAACATTCTTGCTGCAAAAGCACCCAGTAAGTGCCTCCCCCCATTTATAATTCCCGTTTCTCAGAACTGTCCGCGTTCATAGATGAAGAAGTCACCTTCATCCATCCGGACGATCTTGACCTTTATAATGAATGGGATTCACGTGCATTTGAGCTGCAAGTCGCAAACCACGAGCTGCTGGGGCATGGTTCAGGGAAGCAGTTCCAAGAAAACGCAGATGGGACAAAGAACTTTGATCCTGAGAAGGTCTGTATTCCTTCCAGTGTGGATTTACCACTCTATTGCTGACTAGCGATGTGCGAAAGGTCATCAACCCCTTGACAGGCAAGCCAATGTAAGTTATCCTGTAATTTGTCTGAATTATGTCTCACTGCATTCACTCGACCAGAACATCTTGGTACAAAGATGGACAGACTCCTGGATCTGTCCTCGGCGAGGTATCTTCCTCAATGGAAGAATGTCGTGCAGAGACCGTTGCTCTATACCGTGAGCAACTAGTTTCTATTGATTAACTTTCATTAACCCTTGGATGTTAGTTGCAAGTAACCCCACTATCCTCGAAATCTTCGGTGTAAGTGTCTGCCCACATACCTTCATCGGATGGCTTGGTTGACATATCACTTCATAAACAGTATACCGATAAGAAAACTACTGAAGACGTTGTTTATATCACCTTCTTGTTGATGGCACGCGCTGGGTTGCGTGCACTGGAATTCTATGACCCAGCGACAGGCAAACATGGACAAGCGCACATGCAAGCCCGGTGAGTAGTGTACAACTCAGAGATGGTTGCAGAAATCTGAGCAGGATTCTTGCATTCATTAGGATGGGCATTACTCTGCATATGATTAAAGAGGGCCTTGTTCGTCTCGAGGAAGTGCGTGGTGCCGACGGAACTCTCCAAAACCTATACGCCCGAGTAAGTTCTTGATTGTAATATCCACGATGCATAACTAAGGGCTGCTATGTGGCTAGCTTGATCGCGAAAAAACCCTCAAGGAAGGTCAAGCTGTCGCAGGGAAGCTCCTGTTGGAACTCCAAGTGCGCAAAAGCACTGCTGACGGACCCGGCGCACGTGAATTCTACACGAAGCTGACCACACCGCTTCCAGGATGGGAAGGAGAGATCAGAGATTTAGTGCTGAAAAAGAAGCTGGTACGATGTGATATACTTCGGAGATCAAACAGACTACTGACTGAGAATCGCAATAGCCCCGCAAAATAATGCTCCAGCCCAACACGTTTGTTGTTGATGGAGAGGTCGTACTCAAAGAGTATCCTCTCACACCAGCAGGTGTCATCGAGAGCTACATCGAAAGGCAGCTTTAGTCTTTCTTATCGAGCTATTTATTTTTGGCATACCAAATGGACCAACTGCAAATGTAGGAATTTGAGGATTATCTGATATGACTGTAGTGAATCATCGACCATGAGTGATTCAACGAGCCAACCTTGGCATATCGTCGATTCATCCTCCATCGGACGCGATTATGACGCGTGTGCTACTTTGCTGCCGCTTACAGGACTCTGTAAAGTGAGAAACTACCAGTGGAGCATCGGACGATACCACAGTCATACAGGATGAATTTCGTAGTCATCATGATTTGTCATTGACCCATAAGATTCCTTTCTTGGACTCGAAAGACCACTCAAGTTTCCACTTGTCTTTGTACCACGTCAATTATGAGACTGTTGTCCGCGTCCTTCGTATGCCTCAAGTCGTCTTCTTCCCGAAATCTCCCGCGTACAGAGATCGTATTCAATATGTTTAAATACCCCTACCTTCTCTTCTATCGCTCCAAATCATAACCTCTCAAGCATGTCTTTACCACTTCCAGAAAGCACAACAGTTCTCATCGTCGGTGCGGGCCCGACAGGCCTCGCCGCCGCTCTTTCACTGATTCACCATGACTTTCGTGACTTTGTAATTGTTGATGCCGTCGTTCAAGGCGAAAACACCTCCCGAGCTCTCGTAATCCATGCTGCTACTCTCGAGGTATGTTGGTATATATCGGAAACTATCATTATTCTCATTCCACATACCACAGGCATTGGACAGTATTGGGTGCGGACAAGTACTTGTGGACAAAGGCTTTAAAGCTCAGAGTATCACCATTCGCAATCGAACGTCAGAACTCATTCGCACCGATTTTTCCTATTTGAAGCCACACACTCCACACCCATACGCTCTTGCTCTTCCTCAGAATATTACGGAGCAAGTTCTCGGTCAGAAACTTAAAGATTTGGCAGTACATGTTCACCGCCCCAAGAGGGTTGTTGGCATGAAGCGTAATGTCAGAGACAGTCTCGTCACTGATGTTTCCTTCGATGATGGGTCAGTGATAAGCACGAAATATGTTATTGGTGCGGATGGTGCTCGTTCAGTGGTAAGCATCAACAAGCTGAATTGTAAAATTAAAAGCCCATCGCCTCATGTATCTTATGATAGGTGCGCACAACCGCTGGTATAGGGTTTGCCGACCCGGATGGTGACAACTCTACACACGTACTCTCTCAAATGACACTCGCAGATGTCACCTTCAAAGGCGGTGACATATCTAGTCGCGGATTTGTAGGGGTTTTGAACCCGGACACCTTCTTTCTCTGCGTTGATTTCCCAAACAGCACGAATGAACTTCTTGCGCAGAACGGACAGGAAATATCTGATCGGATATATCGTATCGCCTCCTCCATACCGGTTGCAGATGGTCCGCCTCCCAGTCACCCGCCAAAAGAATTCATGCAAGCCCTTGTCGATAAATATGGGCCAACATACATGTCATCTGATCCTTCGGTCAACCCTACCCCTCTAAGTATCGATA